>JAGGAV010000001.1:0-88986 GCA_017657295.1 Termitomyces sp. DKA64 | reverse complement strand
TCCTTGTATCTGGCTAACTTCAACTTCTTGCTGCACCACAAACCTGGACAGAGCATGGGTAAGCCAGATGCATTATCTAGGCAAGCTGACCATGGCACTGGGGCAGGTGATAATGACAACATCATCCTCCTCAAGCCTGAGCTCTTTGCCATTCATGCTCTAGAAGGAATTGTGGTCCAAGGGGATGAGGCAAACATCCTCAAGGACATCAGGCAAAGAAATTGAGAGAGTGTGCAAGAGGATGCAGTTGCCTAGGCCACTCAGGCCCTTCAAGCATAATGCTCACTGCCAATCACCCATGAATCAGCTCCACCCTCTCCCCAATCTGGCTGCCCATTGAAGTGTTGCCTTAGTGAACTTCATTGTGGAACTCTCAGATGCTCATGGGTATAATGCTATAATAGTGGTAGTGGACCTTTATGGTAAATGAGCCCACTTCATCCCTACTCACACTACCTGTTCAGCCATGGGAGTGGCTAGTCTGTATTGGAAGAATGTCTGGAAACTCCACAGTCTGTTTAATGGATATGTCTCTGATTGAGGCTCTCAGTTCATGGCAGAATTTGCTTGGGAGCTGTACTGTTTGCTTGGAGTGAAGCTCCACACCACAACTGCCTATCACCCTCAGTCAGATGGACAGACAGAATGTGTTAATCAGGAACTGGAGGAGTATCTTCACCTGTTTTGCAATGTGAGGCGAGATGACTGGGATGAGCTCCTCCTAGATGCAGAGTTTCAGTACAACAATCATGTTCTCACTCTTCCACTCAGATGACTCCATTCTTCCTGGACACTGATTGACATCTTTGCATGGGATTTGAACCTCAAGCATGGCCCTCAGAGAATGACTTCATGAACAAATTTGTGGATAGGATGAAGCAGGCACAGGAGGAGGCAAAGGCAGCATTGGTGAAAGCAAAGGAGGACATGGCACAGTACTATGACTGGCAGCAGACACCAGCTCCTATATACAAGCCTGGAGACCATGTATACCTGGACAACTCTAACATAAAGACAACAAGACCATCACAGAAGCTGTCACATTGCCATCTTAGACCCTTTGTGGTGGAGAAGAAGGTGGGGCCATTGGCATACTGGCTCAAGCTCCCTGCAGGCCTGCATCAACTGCATCCAGTCTTCAACATAGTCAAGTTGTGCCATCATCCTAAGGCACTACCACCACCAATCCTAGTGAATGATGAGGAGGAGTATGAGGTGGAAGAAATTCTGGATAGTAGGATGTTCCAGGAAAAGCTACAGTTCAAGGTGAAGTGGAAGGGATACGGCATCAAGGATATCTCTTGAGAACCACAGGCTAGTGTACATGCACCAGCATTGCCAAAGGCAATTTGAGGCATCTACCCTATCTCAGCAATTGATCAGGCAGTCCACAACTTTTTCTACCCAGTACATCAAGACACCACATGCTAGAGGGGAGGTGATATCAGGGGGCTGTTCATACTGGACTCTCTGCTTTGTTTCCTTTGTTCCAAGCCTGCCTTTCATTGCTGCCCTCTCATCTTCTGATGACAAATACTTTGAACCAAGGGCTATCTTTTGGTTATATTTTTATGTGGTCACATGCCATGAGTCCAGAAATTGAGGCCATTTACAATGGATTTCTAATTTTTAGTACAATCTCCAGAGTTATGGCAATTTCCGGAGTTTGCACCTTAGGCTTAGGGTTAGAAGTTTTCCTGAAGTGTCACACCTGGCCAGGGAGCTCCTTAGACTTGTTCTCTTTGGATCTCCCTCTGCTAAGTGAGTAGTTATGTTCATAAACCCTTGTATAGTACTGAATAGACTTTGGATCTCCCTCTGCCAGTTGTGTGATTTAGCCACAGCCTCCAGAGGTTGCTCTTACAACAACTGACTCCTGTGGAGTTAGAGACTTTGCTGCTGCAAGGGGACTGACATTGGAAATTGGTCCTCTTGCCATCCCATCCATCAGCCATGCTGGGCCAATTGGATAACCACATCCAGTGAGCATGACTTAATTGTCATGACCCATCCCTGCACCCCCACCTTGCCCTGGGACCTTACCCAACCCAGCCCTGCAAGCCCTGTAACACACCCCCCTCCTTTTCTAACCTCTACAACCCTCCCCTACCCTCAGCACCCACTCTGGCAAACCTCAACACTTCTTTGGAGATCCCCAATGCTTCTCTGGCATCCCCCATGATTTCCCTGGCTCTTCCCCAGTGTCCAGGTAACTCTAAGTCTCCTCCACTCTTCCTGGCATGCATCATGGTTACACATTAAGACACTACTGACACCCAGCTAGTCAGTCTTGGTACACCCCAAACAATCATAGCTGAGACTCACCTGCATAGTCTGACCTTAGACTTATGGTCCTGGATAAGTCCCCCTGTAGGTACTCAAACTATAGAGTAGTACCAGTGATGGTAGTCTTGATATTACCTACATTCTTGTGTCTGTTACATCTCTTGTGCCTCCATCTCATTGTTCCATATTGTCTCATCCTAAATCTCATCATTTCCCAATTCCATCTGTCTCAATCTTATCAGTTTCCATCTTATCAGTTTCCATTCTCATCTCCATCTCTTGTCTATTTTCTAAGTCATCTTGTCTCATTCCCCTCAGTTTCTCACCTCACCTCAACTTCCCCAATTAGCCCCACCTCTATTTCCATCCCCCCCCCCCTGTTAAAGTCTATCCCACCTCAGAACCTTCAAAACCTCTCTGTACTCTTAACTTGGACTCACCCAAGTTGACCCCTAGCTCTTGTTATTTAACTCTGGAGCTCTGTATTGTACTCATTCCCTGCTTGTCTGTCACTTCTGCTCCCCCATATAGCCTACTGGAGTATCCCAGACTTCCCTGGACTACTGTTATAACCTTCACCTACTCTGTTTCACTCCTCTGGAGCTCACCAGAGCCTGGAATTGTGAGTATAAATGTCATGTCCACCTAGTAAGGGACTCACCCAGTGCAGCTGAGCCCCCATGGTCAGTGGAACCTGACATTAATCAAGTCTCACTTGACCAGCATTTTAACATTGATGCATGGGTGCAGTATATTCTGCACCATGGCCACCTAGGTTCTCAGAACCTGTATTCAGGCATGGCCATTGATGCACCACTGTGCATAGACCAACAAACTGGTCTTCAGATGTCTTGGATCAGGCACTTGCCCTGACAATGCCTAATGCACAGACAGCATATATATGCCTGTTTGCCCTGGTAGTGGCCCAGCCACATCTCTACAGAGATGCTGTGGACAACTACCACAGAGAAGTAGGGGATCTCAATGCATTCACCCCCTACACATTCACATTGTGCAGGCTGAACATTCAGCCTGCACATAGTAACAATCTCAGCATGACAGAGATCATTAGACACCTCCTTGTCAATCACATTCCCCCAATGTGAGTCAACCATGTGTTACCTATGATATATGCTACTTGGACCACCTTTGGTCAGGGAGTGCACTGTACACTGACCTCTTCATATGAATGCTATTGTTGGCTTAGGCTTATAAACAAACCTTCCACCTTACAAGCCTATGCTGGGTGGTACAAACCTGCCAATGACAACCAGGAGCACTTCTGAGTGCTCCTCCAGCTTCAGGAGAGCCAAGGCCATTACCCTATGACTGCAACTGAATAGTTGCATTATGGGGAATTGGCCATCTTCACCTACCTGCAGCAGCAACCTGCAGAGGTGGTGAACACCTCCATGGTGGCACTAGGAAATTCTCCCCAGGCTCCAGCCACCCCATTGCCACCCTGCTAAAGGCTGAGCCCACCATTGCATCATTGGCTGCATCCTCCAGTCCATCTGCCATATCAGTCATGCCCTCCAAGGCTGTGACTGCTGAAGAGTCAATGGAATTAAACTCTCACAATGGAGCCTCTATGCCCACTATGGTCAGCTCAGAGCAACCAAATCCATTGCCCCTGGCCCTTTGACTGCAGCTATAGTGACCATGTTGCTATTACAGCCACATCCAAAGCCAGTTCTAGCAGCTCTACTGGAATGACCAACATCATCTCTGAGCACTGGGCTGACATAGTGAGTAGTGAAGAAGCTCTATCTTTGCAGATGGATGGACAGGCCAACTGAACTACTAAATGTAGTTCAGGGAATCTACTCTGCCCAGTATTGTTTTTGTAGGATTATATTGTCCTATCACATATCCATCATGTAGGAGAACCTGCAGTGTCTCCAGTATTGTTTCATGGGTGGGATGCCATATCCCACCCCTTCTTCTTGACTATCCTTTTATTTTGTGCAACCATAAATGGTTGCAAAGGGAGGTATGTAATGGACTGTCATTACATGGAGACAATTGTATTTTTGAATTAATTACATCATGCTTAATCACTCAGCAGCATCATGTGATGCTGCCCATATACTATACTTACTATTATTACATAAGGCAGCACCTTACTTCACACCCATAGACAAAATCAATGACTGGTTTTGACTTATGGGCTGTGAACTGTAAACCATGCAAACTGTAATGGAAATGTTACAACTGGCCTGTTGAAAGCTTTTGAATGTTCAGGATCAAGACCTGAAGGTCTTCCAAGTTGGATCTCTGGTCACCATTCAAGGAAGCATGAGATCCAGGATTCACAGGGTCTCTTTCCACAGAGTGCCTCAGCTTTTGTCCATTTTGTGAGTAGATGTGCAGTGTCTGATAAAAATATGATCCAATCAACCTGAACATGTTCAGCTTCTGGAGAAAGGAGTTGCTGATCATGGTGAGCTATGCATGGAGGGCGAGATGTGCCAAGAAAATGATGGTGAACAGTGTGGTAAGGAAGATCATAACCAGTGCATGTTTTATTATCAGCAAGGACCTTTGAGATGTTGGGGTTTTCCTGAGAATGAAAGCAACAGCTTCATCAATAAGTTCAGTAGTTTTTACACTGAGAATGTGCTGTTTGGACATGCACCACCACGGTTATATCAACCAGACTTGAGAATTGCATTCAACAAACTGTGTCGCGACGCGTCTGGCGAACTTTGAATTCCGATTAAAATGAACTCATCGATTGTCACGCAGAGCATGAAATTATCCTCTACAGTCCTCCCAGTTACATGGGACATCGAAAATTTGAGTACAGACCTTCTTTATAATATACCTGACCTGTGTCAAACAGCTGCAACAAAATTAACAACTGGAGATTAAAACCGAGAACAGTCTTTCTACGAAATGTCCTGCATGATCAAGCAATCCACGGTACAATGACATGCTCAATTTGTGCCAGATTCAAGTTCCAGAGAGTACTAGTACTACTATATCTAAGTCTGAGAGGATCAAGGATATAGGTATTCCGATCTCTTAATAACTTACATTTTGCAACTCCCATCCATTTTGCAACTCTGTACACATGAAAGTGTTGTATTTCACAAAAGGATAATAACTTTTTCTGTCGACATGGTCAATTGCGTTCATTATGTATTACATTATTTGTGAATTGGGACTTCTATTAATATATATGTGCGTGTCAAAAGTGTGGAAAGGAATAATGATAAGCATTTGTTACCCTTTGTGATAAATCACCGCCCTAGAGAGTGCATGAAGCTTGAAATATCTAATCCCTCATATTCATGCTCAGCAGGAAGGTCCTCCAAACCTTGCAAGACGTTCTTTTGACTGACTGGTCCAGACACTTCCTTCGCTTTTTTCACAGAAGCTGCGTTATCCTCCTCTTCTGTCGTCCGCTTGAACAAATCTAGAACCAGATCTGTGTCCATTGAGGCAAGCCCGGAATTTTGTTGAGTAACAACAGAATTTGCAATGTTCAGTTTGAAGCGTTGTAATCTAACGTTGTGTCAGCAAGTAAAGCTTTGTGAAATGAATTCGGCTGACCCCATTATTTTCTCTTCCAAAGTGCCTTTTGTGATTAATCGATAGACATTGACGACCCTTTTCTGACCGATACGGTGAGCCCTGTCCATAGCCTGCAAATCTTTCATAGGATTCCAATCATGCTCAACAAAGATGACAGTATCGGCACCAGTCAAGGTCAGGCCAAGGCCTCCGACGTGTGTCGTAAGTAGAAGACAATCTATGCTGGGATCGGAATTGAATGTCTGCACCACAGCATGACGTTTGCTAGACTCGGTACCACCATCGAGCCTCATGTAGGTGACTGTAGGCATAAGCTTTTTGAACAAGTCGTTCTCGATTATATCCAACATCTGCTTCATCTGGCAGAATATGAGAACACGGTGTTGGGAAAATGTGCTGCTGCTGTTGTCCACCGTATCAATCAACTCGCTCTTGACAGAATCCTGAACAGCAGAGGGGACACCAATGCCACAATCCGTCAAAAGTTGACTAAAGGAGCGGGTGAGCGATTACTACAGAAGCAGGTTAAAAGAGCCTTCTACCGCAAGGCAAGCAGCTTAGGTGCATGCTGGATGTCACTGAGGTCCTCGGCCGTTCCTCCAACGTGTGCCAAAGCAACATTGATAGCTTCCTTGTCTTTATTGAGTACCAATGCAGGATGATTGCAGAGTTTACGAAGGTATTGTAACGATTGAAAGACATGTTGATGTCCGGCTTGACCAGCTTCAACGGCGTTTTCAGCAGAAATACGTGCTTTTGACTGAGAAAAGTCGTCATAAAGGTGCTTTTGCAGATCCGAGAGCTCGCAGTAATAGTCTTGTATGATCTTTGGAGGCAGATCGTTGAGGACATCCTCCTTGAGTCGACGAAGTAAGAATGGTAGAACTTGCTTATGCAGTGCTTCGAGCGCCAGTGCAGCTTGGGGAGGTTTATCAGAGATCGACTTGATTTCGGACATATAACTGAAATATTCACCAGCCTCGCCACTCTTTGCCTTGCCGTCACGATTTGAGAGTATCGGTTTACTAAAGCGCTCGTTAAATGACGCCTCAGTACCCAAAAACCCTGGCATTAGGAAATCGAACAAAGACCAAAGCTCTAGAACATTATTCTGAATCGGGGTTCCAGACAGGATCAGGCGATGTTGTGCGCGTATGCATTTCACTGCCTTTGTTAGTTTTGTTTTTGCATTTTTTATGACGTGCCCTTCATCCAACACACAATAGAGCCAATTGAGGCCCTCGAGGTTCGAAATGTCATTTCGAACAACTTCATACGAGGTGATCACAACATCGTACGATTTCAGTTTTGCCAAAAGTCTTGTACGTTCGCGAGCATTGCCTGTGTAGAGGACAGGGCGGAGGTTTTCAGTATACTTCAGAATTTCGTAGTACCAATGGCCGGTCAGGGTGGGTGGGCAGATTATAAGGGAGGGAAGATGTACAGAGTCTGGCGACTTTTCTTTTTGGTAACGTTGAGAACGTTGATAATGTTTTCCAGCTAAAATGCAGATCGACTGTAATGTTTTTCCCAGCCCCATGTCTAAATAGATAGGTAAGATAGGTCGAAAGTCTCAATAGGGGTGTGGAAAGCGTACCATCGCACAATATGCCATGTAATTGGTACTTCGCGAGGAACGCCAACCAGTTGACGCCATCTTGTTGATACTTTCGAAGTTCGGCCTTGATTGAAGTTGGCATTGCGTAATGCTCAACCTTGCTTCCATCAAGGAGCTGGACCAAGAACTGTCTTTCCATTTCACGCTTCTTCAGCAATTCTTCCGAGAAACCCGGGGGGTCAGGTAGCCCAGCCTAGATGTTCTGATCAGCATAATTACCAAGTGAAAACGTAGTCATTTTGACCTCTAATGGTACCATCTTCACTAGTGAGGCAAAAGTGTTGGTTGCGGTAGAACGAATGTCTTCATCTGTGTCGCTCATTCTTCCCAGAATGGGAACCACCATGAAGATGACATATGGCAGTGCTTTGATGTCCAAACGGTTAACGATATCTAAGGATAAATGTTATTCGTGTTGCAGACAGGAGAGGCTGAAACACTCGCGATACACAAGTTCCGTGGCGCCTTGCCTATGGGCCAGAACCAGGGGATCACCAATCAAGGGAATGAGACGCTCCACCACGTAGTGCATCGCATCTGAGGTCATCACATCACATATTGTCGCAAAACACTTGGCGGCAGATTGTCTGATGATGGCAAACCGGCTCCGGAGAGCTAGGTCCAACATAGGGAACAATTCACAAAGCCTCGGCCAAAGATCTTGATGAAATGTAGGAACAACGGCCTCCAAGACGCTAAACGAGTCGATCACATCTTGACCAAACTGTTTCTCGATAAGCAAGTCCGAGTCCTTTGAAGACTCTACAAGGAACTCATCAGTGAAAACCAAGAAGAAATAACAGATTTGATCACCGGTCCGGAAAGCACTAAGTAGGCCCCCAGCCATTGACTGCCACATGCTAGGAATCACATTCAGCAAGTGGGGACCGAATGTAACAGAAAGCTGATCAAATGCCAACTTGGCACCACGCCTTGAGAGTTGAGCTTTTATTGATTCATTACTTTCTTCTTGTTTGTCTTTGTCCGAATCATGATCTGCTACTTTACCATTTGACGCTATGAGTGAGGACTTTTGGAACGAGAGGACACCATCTGTAAATTTGCGCGTGTATGCAAACGTTGGTGTTCGCTCAATGTCTTGGCAAAGGAAGGTGCAAAGGTTTTTGACGATTTTGTCGGGCGGCTGTGTGATATTACGTTCGGTACAGAACTTGATGAATGAAGAAACGGCGGCAGCGGAACGAGTTTGAAGATCTACGTTTTCTTCGTTCTGTTGCGGCAGCAATTAGATATTTCTAACTTGTCTAGCAAAAAAACTCACTTTGATCCCGTTCATGATACCTTTAACGACAGGGCTGACTTTATCTGGCGCACTCTTGAAAGCAACAAAAGCGGAAGCAAACGCAGCTGCTATTCGAATGTCATGTTGTGCTTTAACTTCGATATAGCGATTGATGCTAGCAACTACTTTGGATCGTTTTTCCCCGATCACAAGCAATTCGCGTTTCTTCGTACGACCCAGACTATCTTTAAGCCTGCTATACATGGGTCCAACGGCATTCTGTGCGGTTTCTATGGTGAAGCACCCTGGGCGAGTCCCCGTAGTGTCGACTTCACTGCCCAAAAACGGTATCGAGGAGAGTGGGAGTTTGCATTCGACGGAAAACGACTGAAGCAGCGAAATGCAATCAGCATGAATCCGGCTCAGACTGAAGGCCATTTCATGATAGGAAGGAGGAGGCGTTGCTTGAAGCCATGCTAATGTTTTATGACTGATTTCTTTGGCAAGCACAGAGTCGTCAATAAGAGGCGTGGATGAGAAAGTCAGATCGTGCTCCCTTGCCCATTCCTCTGCTATGACAGCTGCGAGGAATTTCTGTAGCATGCTTGCAGAACCGAGATAATGTGTAAGGATGGGTTTGAAAAGCTCCTCCATTTTCTGGAAGCATGTCTCATCAGCGAATTTACCTTGGGTTGAGAGTAAGGATTTACCAATGCCGGCCACGATGAAATCAAGTACGCTAATGCTGTCGCAGCACAGACCCTGGCCTTGAGAGTGACTTCAGGTCTGATCAAAGAGGGATCTTGAGCGAGCATGTTCTTATCAACATTATGTCGTTCAAGTGGTACTCCACCATCCGCTGTAACTGTCGGGTGATAGAATTTCATCGGGTCCAGTGGTACACCCACGGGAGTCATAACAACGGAATACCAGTCAAGAATGAGCTCTTGAGTAATGACTTCGTATATCCATGCTGAATTAGCGGCGATAATGGAAATTGCCGTCTTCCAAGCGGCCAAACTGGCATCACGAATGTCAGAACGTTCTTCCACAATTATATTCTGAATGAGAAGGCGCAGGAAGGGGGCGGTTATCCACTCTTTCGAAAGGGACGAGACGGCCATGAATGAGCCAAGAGTAGTCACGACTGCCAATCGCACATTTGGGATTGTGTGTCTGAAAAAGGGAAAAAGCGTGGGAGCTAGAGTCGTAAGCGGTAACCTATATCAAAATTGAGCAGCCTCTAAAAACGGATTTAATAGTCAGACATACGACACCGCGTCATTCGCCAAGATAGATATTGCTTGTTCATACGATACAAGTTTGCCTGTGAGCTGTATTCAATTTATATAAGTGTCAAAGTCAACAGGTCTGACCTAGAAGGTCCATTACAGCTCCGACGCTTGAACTGAGGTCATCCTTCATGTTGCGTAAACAGCGCCATAGAACGAGAAGAACCTGACCTAACGACTCTGGAAGTTGCTCTACGAGATGCCCCGCAACCGGTAACAAACAAGATGCTGCAACTGAGCGAACATCGTCGTCCGGATCTCCAAGACTGTAGCGCCATCAATAGTGCAACAGAGTAACATGTGGGGAATATATGGTCTACACACCCCAAGACAGCAACGTCAACGACTCCTCGTAACACCTCCCGACCAGCGTCATCAACGTCCATATCTTCTTCATGTTTGATAGCAGGCTTCTCGAACAAATCACCTCGCACTGCGACCTCGTATTTCAGACCTAATAAGCCAGCATGCCTAACCTCCCAAATATGATTCGTGTCGTCGCCCTTTCGGGGTCGTGAATTGTTTGGCGGAATCGCAAAATTTTGTTGTATCATCTGTAGAAGGATAGAATGAACTTGTGCAAGAGAACGGCGAGGCATATGTATGAGCAGCGACGCCAGAGTCTGAGAAACAGTTTCGCGAACTGGCGCCACAACCTTGAGAGGAGGTTTTGTAAAAAGGTCGGATCATGGAGATACAATTAACGTACCTGATCGGATACGAAATCACCAAAGCGATCTAGCACAAAAACACAGAGAAGATTTGCAGCAAGGTCGTTACACCATCGCTCATGAGCGTACTCATTAGCTAAAGGTGAAGCACCATCTAAAGATAAATAAGAATGGTCCGCAAAAGTAGCGTATTCTTTGCGTACCGCGCATCCCGCCATACTGTCCTTGAACTTTCAACAACTCCCGCAAAGCCATAGCAGCACCATGCCTAACCTCCCAGGCAGCACTGAACAAATCGACTTCCAGAATTTTAACTACGCCATCCCACACCCATACGCCTGGCTTGACATCAAGCGCCTTCGACTGTTGTGATGCCTTTGGAGATACGGCTCCCCCTTTGGTAGGGTCAATGACCACCTTTTCAGAAGAAACTCCATTCGCAGCTGGCTTTGGGCTCCCAGTTCGAGATGCAGAGGGAGCCACATCTTCCGGAGAGATCAGTCGGGCCCTTCTGGGTGCTTGGTGACATGAAGACATGAAAAAAGGAACACACGCACTTATTGTTGGAACCTGTCGGAACTGTTGTGTATTTGGCGCCAGCAACTTGTGGTGGTGGTTGTGCCGCTACAAAGGCAGAGTTGCCAAGCTTGCGCTTGCGCTTGAGCCGGTTCCGTTCGCGAGCCGACAAGACATTTACGTCGGGGTCAGGTAAAGATGGGACAGTAGTATCAGAAGGAGACGGAGCACTTGGCGTGGCAGAACGAGGAGGTAGTTCATCCTGTATACATCGTTTAGGGTTGAAAGGGCCAGTAACCAAATCAACCGACGATTCTACTTTGCCGAACATAACGTCCATTTCAACGCCTTCATCGGCCTCAACATCTGCAGCAAATTCTTTGTCAAGATCCATGTCATCGCCGTCAAGGAACTCCAAGCCCAATCGGCCCATCGCTTCTTTCCGAGCTTTCTTGACTTCCGCAGCACTTGAAAGTATACCACTAGGTTTGACGAACTCTTTGCCAGATGATGCCAGTAACAGTTTCCCCTGAAGGATGAGTTCCTGTACAGAAAAGTTGGAGAAAGTTGGGGGCACAAGAGATGCATCAGACACAAATTCGATGTTCTCTCCATTATGAAAAGGTTTCCAGAGTGGAACCATTGAGAAGATGTGAGATAACGCTACAGACGCGGCTGATCGAGTATCGAAAGATTTTGAGTGAAGGTAAGGTATTATCTGAGCAAGGAATCAGCTGCACGAAAATCAGTTACATGTACTCGTTCATACCCGAGCTACCACTGCCATGAGTTCTGTCCATGCTGAAGGCTCCCCGAACGTCCCATGTTGAGGTTTCGACTTCAAGTCCTCTTCATTAAATATCACATCCCCCGTAACGCTCTTCACGGCCAATTGAGCAAGTTGTTTGGCCGCAGTATTCCTCACTGACACCGTTGACCCAGTGTCCAATAGAAGGAGGAGTCTGTCCAACCTGAAGAGAGGACGTTTAATGAGTTTCTGTACAAAAAATCTCGAAAGAACCTCACCTTGAGGTCATACCGCAAGGGGTTAATCGGGCCGGCTGGGAGGATGTATGTTTTGGCTTGTTTACGGGGGGAATATCGTCGCCGCAAGAGCCTTGCCTTTAAATCTCTTGCATCTTGTGACCGGTCATGGTGACTGTCACAGTTTTCCCCGAGATCGGTGTAGCTTTCGTGGTTTCGTTCGCACCAAAACCGTCCAATGAACTACAATGCCTCAGGTTGGCGTCATGAGTGTATCCGGTTTCTTACTGAGGATTTGAGCGACGGTGTAAACCCTCTAACAAGAGGTAGTTACTCATTTATTTCAGTGGTACTTTCTCACCCAGACTTTTCACGCTTTCAGCTATTGTGAAGTGTAGTCGACCGGCCTACAGCACTCTCACAAGTATTGCCAGGGATGTTCTAGCTGGAAAATCAATTCAATGCTCGTGTTCACTTCTGGACTCTCTGATGACAGATTCGCGAACACGCTTGTCTTCCAAAACTACTACAAAGTCCCTGGCTGGGTGGATGAGGCTTTACACTGACTCCTGCTTACTGAGGTCTTTGGCGGATCTTGGGCCTTCCACTGCCCTTGAATCAATCGCGAGGTTGGATACTATCATCATCACTTGCGGCGTAGCCAGTGGCCGTCTCGACTTCATTCTATCTATTATTAAACGTATTCAGCGATCATATCTCTCCATCAATCCATTTTGCGCCCATGCCCCAGCCAGTCGCTCGATACTAGCCAACAGTCATGAAGCACGTGGGAACCTATATACCTCTTCGTCTGAGGTCTTGATACTATCAAATCCCCCATCTCTGCTTTCGTTTAGAACGAATTACAGCAAATCACCTTTCGCTGTTCGTGGTTTTGCTTGCAATTGGCCGGCGCTAGTGGAGCACCCCTGGTGTTCGGCTGTATACCTCCGATCCATCTCAGGACCTGGACGTGTCGTACCTGTTGAAGTTGGAGTTGATTACCGGGCTCAGGGGTGGACGCAAAAGCTCATGAAATGGGATGACTTCTTGGCCTCCCTTGATTTTGAGGAAAAGCCTCTCTCAATGAACACGACGCAGGATGATATTATTTACCTCGCCCAGCATAATCTTTCGTTGCAGTTTCCAGAACTTTTAGAAGATATCATCGTGCCTGACTACGTCTACGTCTCGTTGAACACACCTGAATTCTGTCACTATCGGCCCCCAGGAAATGATGAACAATTGGTCATAAATATGTGGCTGGGACCGAGGGGAACTGTCTCACCTGCACATATAGTATGTCAAATCTGTACTCAAAATACTTCTAAAGTAGAACTTGAGCTCTGTTCTCAGGACCCATATTACAACCTCTTTGGTGTGGAATGTATATTGCTTGTGCTTGATTCACTGACTGAGGCTCATGATAGTCCAAGTGGTGGGTCGGAAGGTAGTATGGTTGGCGCCTCCCAATCTGACTGCTTCCATGTACCCTTTCTCATACAAGGAGGATTCTGCGAATCCAGGCGTTTCATCCTCTGGGATAAATAATACCTCAGGTGTTGATGTTTTCAATTCGGCAGGAGAGGAATTCCCGGATTTCTGGAAGAATGTGGTCCCGAAGGCTATGTCGATCACGCTCAAGCCTGGAGATCTCTTATACATACCCCCCGGATGGTGGCACGCGATGCGAAGTGAAGAAACAAGTTTTTCGGTCTCGATGTGGTTTTGACAACCACTTCCGAGTTCTTGCGGTACTTATTAGGTAGTATGGTCACACGGCTGGTATAGTCACACATGGTAGTTAGGTTACAATTACTTTACAAGTCACGATATTGATGTTTATGGCCTGCTGGTCTGTAGTTCACTGGTTGCCTCTTCATCCCGAAACTTTCTTTAGTCTGTAATACATGCTTGATATGAACACTATTGATCTTTCAAGTCTTCCCAGTTCTCATTCCAGCAGGTTGGGCTCGTTTGGGTCAACGACGCTCAGTTCTGTCCACATAGCTCAGGCAACACAACGTTCTTCTGATGATGGCGCCACGCTCATGTTCTCTAAAATGAATCTCTCGGACGTCGGGGTAGCTGCTGTGGAGGAACTCGCTAGGACTGGAAGGGAACGGTCAGAAGATGAGAGTCCCCTCAAAAGGTTCGCATACTTTCGGACTTCATTCGTAACAATCTCATGCATGTTGTCAGGATTACTCTTGGAAACAATCACCTGACTATTCTTCCTATGGAGTTTGCTCTTTTGTCGCAACTACGTTACTTGAACTTGAAACGTAACAATTTCTCTGTGTTTCCCGATGTTGTGAGTAAACTTTATAATTCAACGAGTATTCACTCAGTTAATGTGACAACACGCTGTGCTAGCTCACTCTTATGCCATCCCTTGATACTCTGGATATCAGTCATAATAAGATAAAAGTATTGCCTGTCGAGGCTAGGCATCTTGTGCATCTTCGGGTAGAGAACCTGTCCGTTTTGCTTTCCCGTGACATTAATTTCTGTCCTCAGGTATTTTGTTTATCCCGAAACAAAATTACACAGCTTCCTTTATATCTATCTCATTTCCCGAATCTCGAAGTACTACAAGTCGAGCGTAATCCAATTGAATGGCCCCCGAAGGCTGTGATGGGGAAGGCCGACAATCTTGAGTCTCGAAACGCTATGAAAAACTGGGTACGCAGTCTACAACAATGGATGGAGGCGAACCATCGTTCTCACCTTCATGATGACTTTGGTTCTGGAGAACAACAGGAAATGGAAACTTCTATGTTAGCTCTTCTCTCGACTTGTAATTGGCATTAATGCTAACCTGGGAATAGAGAAGAAAGCCATAGCTCTTGGAAGTTTCCTCTGAGGAAAAGTAGAAGTTTTACCACGCATAATCGCTCTTTTTCCGTCGATTCAAGTATTTCTGCTTCGTCCACCTCGGATTCAAACCGAGTACGAGAGGTGGAGAACGCCTTCCACGTCGAAGTCGATCATCCGTCCCATTTACATCTCGGTGTTCTTAGCACGTCCAGTGTGGAAGATTCTCCGACGCGTGCTCTCGAGAGTTGCCTGCCAAGCCCCGCAGATTCGGAGTTTTCGGATGGCAATCTTATCCCCACTTCACTTAGACATTATCCTCATGTCCGAAACGCTTCTTACAGTATTGGATTACACTCTTTAACGTCCAATCCTGCATGGAAGCAGAGCATGTCTGACCTCCGAAACATAAAGTACGATTTCGGCAGAAAGAAAAGTATAGGACTTAATGACGTCGCTCCTGCCCGCTCCTCAGCGGAGTCCAGTAGTCACGATCTAACTTCCTCGATTCTTCCCGAGAGGCAGGACTCTGATTCTTCTTTGAGCTCTCATGGTGCAGATGGGTCTACGCCAGAAACGAGTCAAAGATCGCCCACACAGACTTCGGTGGCTTCACAGTGTAACTCTTACTTTCACCGGCTCTCTACCCTTCCCATCTCTACGGCACTTCCGCAACCTCTTCTGTGCTCTATAGAAACTGCTCGAAGTATTCTCTTTGCAACGTTTCAGGTCTTTCAGACTTTGGAAAATCTCATAGGTCATACAATAGACGACGGGGTCTCATCTGTCCTGCGGAAGGTCCTAGATCCCGCCAGTGCTGACTTGACACAGTTGATCAAATCGCTTGAGCGATTTGATGCCGCCAGTCGCATATCCCTTCCTTCCCCGACGATTTGCCGAGATGTGCTGGAGAGCTGTCGAGATACTATTGCAATCTTTGGTAAAGCAGTCGGGGTATTTGCCTTACAGTTGCAAGTCATTGTCACAGGTGATGATATACGGTATTCTCGGTGGTTTCTCCTAGAGTTCTATGGTGCCATTGCGGAATTGGCGTCCGCTTGGGAGACAATTACACCTCATATTGAAGCCATCAGACCCTTTTTACACTCCAAAACGTTTGTTGGTCAACCACTATCCTACGTGTCGAATTCTCTAGGGGGTGATGTTCATTCTGCCGCTTTGACAGCACCTATAATTCCTTTGCCATCCGATTCCTTGGCATTATTGCGGACTCAATCAGGAGTACCTCGGGTAAATGAGGGTGTTCGGACGGCTCGTAGGCACGCGGGTTCGTTCAGCTCAAAGGATGTCGAGATTGGTAAAAAGCTGCCCTCATACGATGATGTTCCGGGGTTATTTGGAGGTGTGGTGTCCGGGACAGCCAGATCTATACCTATACCACGGGCTCCAAAAAGGCAGGCCACTCTTGCTACCACCAGCATCTCATCGCCGTCTCCCGCGAATCCAACTTTATCTTCTGCACACCTTCCTTCTATCAGCTCTGCCGTTGGAGATTCTCCACGTGCCCTGCATTCTCGCCAAAACTCCCAAGCCTCATTTCAAACCTCTGCATCCTCATCTCCATTGGTTCCTACTAAAGCAAGTTATCTAGACCTCCCCTCAAACTCCAAGCTACAGGTTGATAAAGAAGCATTACAAGCTGTACAAGCTGCTGTCAGCATTGCTCCTTCTGTTTGGGATATGATTGAGACTTTGTTTGATGGAGATATACACACAAAACCATCGGTCCATGATGCACTTGGAAAAGCACGAGTGGGGACCGCGCGATTGACTCAAACACTCCAAACAATGCAAATGCATGACTGCGACGGTTTTTCTGATCGAAAGGATTTTCGTGAAGATGCACATGCATTCCTCAAAGTAAATTTGACCTCTTTCTCCAATGGCGCCCACTAACTGTTTAAGATCGTTGTACAACTCTCCAATATCATCAAAACCTACAGGGGCCCAAATTTTGTATCTTCGAATCTCCGTACAGGCATGGTGAAGCTTACGAACTCTACTGAGGAATTTGCTATCTTACTTCATGTGTCCTCCTTCGCTCCATCCACCATACGTCCATATACTCCCCTTAGTACTAATCCATTAGGTCTCGAAGATCTTCGGCTTGATTCCAGCCTCTCCAGAAGCAAAAGTGGCCATCATTCCGGGAGCTTCAAATCTCTAGGCCATACCCACGATCGATCACGTAGTGCACTCCCGTCACAGACATTTAAACCAGGTATGAGCCAACCACGAAGTACAGAAGGTGTAGACAACCCAATGGCAGATCTTGAATGACTGTGATGACCTGAAATTTCTTCGAAGTCGAAGTTCTCGTTGCATATATACAGTATATCTATGTATAACTTTTAACGCAGACGCCTATGTCGCCCACTTCTTAGTGACCTTGTAAGCTCCCTCTGCCACTACTCGTATTCTGCTGCATATTACATAGTTATGTACCATCTCAATGCGGTATCCTTCAGACTTTCAGTAAACCGTGTCCCCCAGGTGTGGGGATGCAAATCTGATTATTGGAAGCTCGTCACCTACGCAAGAATTATATCAAGACAAATGATAAATAAGACGAAAAATAGGGGCACCGACTCGAATTTACATGTACTTGATGAAGTGGTGAGAGGACACAGGTCATTAGAGTTGGAAAAAACATCTCCGTTATTCTATAATTCTCTATGTGCAATTCATATTGCAAAACAACACGGATGGCTTACAGAATAAAAGCAGGAAGTCCGCGGTGCAGTAGCAGCATCTGGAGAGAAACTATTGAAGGATAAGTAAACCTCTATCAAGGCTTCAGTGCGCGGTGCATACCCGCAGAATCTGGGAACACCCATGGTCCCACCACTTTTAGCGACGAGGGGATTTCCAGCGAGGTCTGTTGAGGGGCAACTTGCGCACTGCGAATGTGCGGTTGTGCCGAGAATCAGAGAAAGAACAGCAAAAAGTCCGAGGAACATCATGGTGACGAAGTGGCAGTACCACGAGTTCTCATATAAGTATATATATCCACATCACCCACTTCGATAAATCATGCTGATAAATAGGAATGGTTAGGGCCAGGATACAATGAGTCATAGCCGAAGTCACCCACATCCGAGTCTGAGTTGTTCTCAGATACTTAAGCGGCGGATGCGATTATAGAATGGCGGTATTCTGTTAAGGCTTAAAATAACCCTTATTAACCGCTCAGAATACAACTATTATTATGTAAACCGGACGCGTACGTCACTTGTCGTTCTCTGGAGTGTGCGATCACTTTTGATCGCACTCTCAAATTGACATCTACCATACATAGCTACATACATTGTTCACCCGTCGGACCCATGAAAGTGGCAATCATAGGCGCCGGTCCTTCTGGTCTTGTAAGCTGTAAAACACTCCTCGAAGCTGCCACACCCGCATTGCCCTTCGACCCGATTGTACTAGAACAGGAATCCAATATTGGGGGTACTTTTGAATATCGCTCTTATGAAGTACATCTTTTTACTAGTCAAACCTTTCACTTTCTAACACTCAGCAGAATTCAACCCTCGTGTCTTCTAAGCAACTAACGAGCTTCTCTGACTTCCGCCTTCCTCTTTCACATTCGGACCACTTGACTTTGGAGGTTCGAACTGTCTTAAAACCTTTGGTCAATGTCCCGTAAGCTGAACGTCTACCAGGAATATGTTGGTTATCTTCAGGCGTACTGTCACCATTTCGACATTTTTCCGAGAATCAGATTCCAGGCCAAGGTCGTCAATATACGAAGAAATCCGTTGGGAGGGCATACAGTCTCATATGTCCACAGACATCAGGGTCAATGGAGCACGTGTAGGTACAGGACACATATTCTAGGTTTCTGCTAATGATGCTGCATTGATGTCTAGCTCCGACCCTTCTTCGTGTTGAATATATCGTAATTTGCTCTGGCCTACATGTCATTCCATCTGTCCCCACGATTCCCGGGATCGAATACTTTACCACGCAGGCGCAACCGAACGGACCTCGTGTCATCCACTCCCAAGAGTACAAGGTACGAAGCCAGCTGGCAGGGAAACGTGTGATGGTTCTAGGCACAGGCGAAACGGGTCTGGATATTGCTTATGAAGCTGTCAAGGCAGGAGCAACGGAAGTCACACTCTGCTCGCGCTCTGGGTACGTTCTCATTGCTTGACATCGATGTTATTCAATGGTCACAAATCTCGCAGATTTCTATCTTTTCCCAAGGCTTTGGTATGTTTCCTATAAGTCGAGCCGACCTAAGTAACGACAATCCGAGTAAGAATGACTTCGAGATTCTAGGATTCAAGTTTGAATCGAGAAAACCGGTTCCAATCGATACCTTGATCACGAACTTATCCGAAACTGCTTATGTTGTACGAGCCATTTGAGTGAGATCGCACGTCTCTTATTGAAGCTGAGGTACCCTCACAGCATCCATGGGTCTCCGCCTCTCATGTTCGATGGTTGTGAGTATGTTAGATGATCTACTGTTCACTTCGAAACTAGGAGGCCTATAGTATTTCCGATTTCGTCCTCAAGCATGTTATGTGGCTACTTACTGGTAAATGGCAATTTCATTTTTCCTCACAGGTTGGCATTGACTTATATTCTGAATGGGTTTGAGGTACACGATCTGGTTGTAACCAATGGGTAACAATTGATGAGTATATCATGTCGCACAATAATTTACTGACACTGCTCCAGGTTGGTGAACTCGAACCCAGCCGCTTGGGGAGAGCTTACGTATTTTTAAACAAGGTGAAATGGGCCAAAATACAATATTTCATCTCACTTAGGGTTATCTCAGTCTCACAAAGCTATGCCATACGTCAACCGCCCGTATAGGAACCGTCCGCGTTATCTGGATTTCTTCTCCAGGTACATCGATCCCCCGGAAGACTCCCCCCCACAGACCGATTTTGTTATTGACTTTGCACCTTTTCCAACTTCTTTTTCGCGGAATGGCTGTGCCATATTTCCAGTAAGCTCTCGAAAGGATGCCATACGTATGGCTAAGCGCATTACCAAACCTGAGCTGATAATTTTCGCGACTGGTTATACACAAAACTTTGATTTCCTTGATAAAGATAGTGGATATGCCACACCGACTGAGGCTGACATGAGAAATGTGACCAAGGCGGGAGATGAGAGTGTGGCGTTCATCGGTTTTGTTCGACCCGGTGTTGGTACGCCGGTTCACTCAGTCTTATAACCTTGAGAAGTTGATGTCAAGTCAGGTGCCATTCCACCCCTTGCTGAGATGCAAGTGTTCTTTTGGATATCAGCTATTAAGGGTCAGGTGAAAGTGCCATTGGCTCCACCACATTATCACTTGTTGGTCAAGGATACAGCCCGAATCAAATACGGCGTAGATTATTCGGCTTATATGGGGACGCTGGCGAAGGATATAGGAGCGGCTCCGGGTTTATGGCAACTCTGGAAAGAATATGGCTTTCATGTTCTCGTGTGTTATTGGTAAGTTGTCCGAGTCATTCACTCTCGAGAATCATCATTGGTAGTCCGCAGCTTCGGCGCGTCGTTCACTTCATTTTATCGGCTTGTTGGACCATTTCGTTCGTCTACTGCACCTGAGGTCGTCAAGACTGAAATCTGGGAAACCATTGTGCGTCGGGGAATTCTGGGCAACATTGTGATGGGTTTAATACCTATGGTATTCTATCTCAGCTTGAATGCAGTCGTGTATGTGGTGGCTGCGACAGGTGTAATTTTCGGAACGACCTAATGCATCAGGGTTTTCCAGACTTTTGCCAGGTCAGTAGCGAGAGTGAGCCCCTGCAGGAACACCAAGTTTATTGCTTCATAAATGGACAATGAAGAAAGACCAGCCTCAAGACTGATGTGACCCTGGGATAACTTAGCCCCAAACAGGTGTGCGACATCAATTTGGCCTGTTAAAACAAGTTTGCAGAGCTAGTAGACATGCAAATATAACTAATGTCACTCATTGGGAAAGTAAGGAAGGCAGCTATGAGAGGCAGGAGGAGCTCCAGATTCATAAAGGAAAGAGTTCTGACATGTAACGATATAGACTTATACAGACATAGTAAGCTTGGGGTGCCATGTATGTCCTCGTGAGAATTATCAAAATCGTTCTACGCGCGCCTTTCGACCAACTTTCATCCGGGCTACCCATGATCGTGGCATTGCAGAAATGTCTACCTCTTATCGAAAGATCACTCCTATAACTGTTTCATTTTCTCAGCCTGTGACATCTCTCTCGTTTGACCCCGTGTCGGATATCCTTTGGGCAGGTTCAACCCTGGGGCATGTTACCGCATATTATGGAACGCAAGGCATTCGTGGCGTGTCCTTCAAGGTAGGAGGTAGTCTTGCGGTCAAGAAAATAGTTTCCGGAGAGAATTATGTACGTGCTTTGGGACTATCGGGTGATGGATTTGGCACTTGGGCGAAAGGGGGAATGAACAAGTGGTATTTCCGGTGCGACTCAAGACAACATACTTCTCATCGGCTCATTCATTTTTGAGGTGTGATAGTCATTCATCAAATATAACATCTTTCTCAAATACTGCAAACTACAACATCGTAGCCGCATCTACTGCCGAAATGGACTTACTCTACATTAACTCTATGACGGGAGTGGTCCTTCGACAAACAGCCACACCCTCCATAATCAGTCATTTACAGGCCTCGCATACATCTATATTATCAGGGTCCTCGGATGGGTATCTCCGCACGCATGACCCTCGTTCCAATTCAAGCAGATCCTCAGAGAATCACGTCAGAGCGCACTCAGGTGGGATTCAAGGACTTGACACGACCGGCAATTTTGCATTCACTATTGGGCTTGGCGAAAGGTTGGCATTTTGATGGCCTCTGTCGTAATGGGCTCATCTCAATTAGACAGTCACGACCATTCCCCGACCCTCTAGTGAAAATATATGACCTGAGAACAATGCGTTCATTACCACCGATCGCATTCTCTTCGGGGCCTGCTTTCATACATGTGCTGCCGAAGCGAGCCTCGACTATAGTGATTGTTTCAAACCAAGGACTAGTCAATATTGTGGACGTTGTGAACCCTGCCGCTGCGAGTGAATTCTATCAAGTACTTCCAATCGGATAAGTGTACTTGTAATTTGGCTTGACTGCTTTCCAACAGCTCGATTTGGCTTCTTATGTCACCTCTTGTTCTGTGTCAGCGACTGCGGCGTACATGGCATTTGGAGATGCCGATGGGGCGATTCATCTCCTTTCCCAAGCAGAGGACTTGGCTGGAGTTCCGTTCAATGGGTTTGACGGACAACCAGTTGATTGGGCAGACACGCCCGCCGAGTTGGCCGAAATAGATTGGACGGACTGCACGTAAATTCGGTCTCGTCTCATTGGAAGACATAAGCCTGATCAATCAATAGGCCTTTGAACACAATAGGACTGCCTCATTATAACACGCAGCTACTGTCAGCATGGACACCCTTCTTGGAGCCGCCGACTGTTGTGCACCCACCTCCTTCAAAGATACCCGCCCAACTCCTCAATTCAATGAAAACGAAAGACAACCTAGCTTATGCCGCACTTCCCAAGGAGCTCAAAGGACGTCGAAATGTAGTCAGTGTGGAATCACCAAAATACAATGGCCGATTCCGAAGTGGAAAGGCAACCGAGGTCTGGGTTCAAGCTTTCAATGATTTAGATCGACCTTCCTCAATCCAGTCCCTCAGATAGAGTCTTCCACTCCAGTCTATGAATACGTTGACGAAGAAGTTCCACAAATGTACCGTCAAGTGGAGATCAAGTATTCTAAGTTTGGCGTTGAAGACTTTGACTTTGGGTACGTTGTTGCTCTTACCCTTGTAGAGAATCGACTGTTCATACGTGTCACTTGAGGTTCTACAACGAAACCGAGTACAGCGGACTCGAGACCCATATTTTCAACTCATATACGAATTCTGTCTTACAAGTCATGCATTATTGTCTCCCTATTCGAACTTTGGCAAAATCACATATCACTACCAATTGCCCAAGGGAGCACTGCTTGCTCTGCGAGTTGGGGTTCGTAGTACGTATGCTGGAAGATGCGAGAGGTACGAACTGTCAGTCAAGCAACTTTTGCAAGACGGTTGGAGTTCTGGCGCTGGGTATCAGTATTCCCTTGATGTCGTTCACTTCGGATCGCTTACCCTGTAGAGCAGCTTCAAATTCTATTGAACTCGTGGATTACGGAAGGGACGGCATCGAGGTCGACTATGCGCATAGGATCCAAATATTCCATCGCTTTTTGATTGAACATCTGAGCTCGGAAGGGAATTCTTTTCCTAACAATCCTTCTTTGCTGAAGATACTGTCGCATAATCCACGTCCACTCTTGGCAGCACCTATAACTCAGCTCCTTAGCATTGACAGTAAGAATACTATCACTTGTGCAAGCTGCGGTGCAGTGCGAGAAAAAGATAATATTTCCCATCTTGTGAACTTAGCATATCCTCGAAAGGTCAATCGGTTCTCCTTGATGGCTCATTGTTCGTTCACCTCTTCAGCATCAGGGACCTTCCAACGAACCACACCCAACCACAGACTTTGCCAGTATCTTGCGGCATTCGCTCTTCCGTCAAATTACACACAAGGCGACTTGCCAGCAATGCTCAGCACCCACGTCCTTCATATCTCGGCGTTCCATCCCATCTCAAGATTTGCCGCCCATTTTGGCTATCAATGCATGTATCCATAATGAAGAAAACTTGAACTTGTGGCTCGATGTCAGGGGTCAAACGTTTCTACAAACACACGTCCAGTTACATGGCCAAGTTGGCGGTGTGGATGACCCGGTCGGTGTTGAATATATCATCAGAGTTTGTTCTCACACGACCTACCCTTATTCGAGAATTGACCATCTCCAAGTCTTTTGTTGTTCAGATATTGACCAAAAGTAAGCAATCACACCTTGTAGCTATCGTCAGAGGTGCGAACACATAATGCATCATTTACGATATCTGACATTTCTATCATCTTGTCCAGTTCCCGAGGCGGAAAAGCGTGCCGACCTGGCTAGTCCTTGGTTCATCTTCAATGATTTCGTAGTTCGAAATATTCCCGAGGAGGAGGCATTGAGCTTTCGAGATAAGTGGAAGGTCAGTAAAACCTGTTGGAAGAACGCAGCAATCATCAAGCCTCTTGAAGGTTCCTGCAATCATTTATTACGAACGAAGTGATCTACCCGAAGTCCTGGACTATAGCAGGCTTCCTAACAGCATCGACGAAACCATCCTCTGTCATGATACATCAATATCTCTGTGTGTTTCTCGTATTATGGCTGAGCTAAGTGGCTAACGCAACCTTGCTAGAAACCGCGATCCTCGCCTTATCAAGCATGAAGTCCTGCTCCCTAATGAACTCCCTCGGCCGGGCACTTTCCTCGCTATCGATGCCGAATTCGTCTCGATGCAACAAGTTTGTATAATTATCGAATCCGCCTACCGAGATATTGAGACTGTCTTTTTTGTAGGAAGAAACTGAGTTCCGGTCGGACGGTACGAAGAAAATTCTTCGACCTGCACGATTAAGCCTAGCGCGGGTCTCTGTCTTGCGTGGAGATGGTCCCAAACAAGGAATTCCTTTCATTGATGATCACATTCACACAAGTGAGATTATCGTCGATTATCTGACTGAATTTTCGGGCATCAAATGTGAGCCTCTTTTGCATCATACCCTATACTTATTCACCCTCGTTTTAGTTGGTGACTTGGACCCTCATCTTTCTCGGCATACCTTAACGCCACTTAAACTCGTGTATAAGAAGCTTCGTCTGCTTGTTGACCGTGGATGCGTGTTCATTGGCCATGGGCTTTCAAAGGACTTTCGAATTATCAGTGAGATACCATGACAGTACAAATCATAAATTCTCTTGAGAACTCATGTCATAGATATTTATGTGGCACCGGAGCAGGTCATTGACACAGTCGATCTTTATTTTCTCAAATCACGCCAACGTCGACTGTCATTACGATTCTTGTCATGGTTTGTACTCAACGAACACATACAAACAGATGTGCACGACTCGATAGAAGATGCAAGATCGGCATTAAAACTCTATAGGGCTTACAACGAACTCGAAGAAGCTGGAACATTTGATGAAAAGTTAGAGGAATTGTATGCCGAAGGCCGACTCTATGTGAGCCGTATTTGTTGTTACGTTGTCATTTTTTGACCCATCTCGCTTCCTTGTAATTCAGAACTTCAGGCCACCCCAACCGATAGACAACGGTGGAGTCCATGGCACGGAACGCGGAACTTCTCCAGGATATCCACCTTCGCAAGGTGGAAGTGTCACTCACCCTGGCAACCTGCATAATTATTCACCACATAGGCACCGCTAAGTCTTGTGGTACAACTACTTGAATAGTAGATCACTCAAACTATGTCCAATGAGGGGAGTTGTAGCGACTCGTAAATGAATGGACATTCGAGATGGTGCCTACAAATAGGGCAAATAGGGTGTACATTGGTTCAAATATCAAAATCATCATCGAAATCCTTTCTTCGTTGGTACTGGAGTAGACATATCATTAAAAATATATCACAGATGATATTGAGCGCACCACAATAGTCGACTTCTTGATTGCCCCTTTCCCCTGGACGTCCTCCATCTCAAAAGGCCAGATCAGCGTTTGTAGAAGTCAGGTGCGCACAGACCTACCTGTTCAAGCAGCTCTATCAGTTGGTCCTCTGATACTCTTCCTCGCAATTGTCCACTTTGTGCCATTCGGAGCAGGATACCTTCAATCTGTTTCGACCGTTCGGGACTAACGAGGGAAATTCGCGATACTGTAACATGATAATTGCACGATCAGTTGATAATTCATACTGAAATGACTATCGAACCATACATCGTTCTCGAGCAGCAGGATCTAATACTGTCGACATCAGGTCCCGTCTCATTTGTTCTTCTTGCGCATGCTTCGATTCCTCATCAGATGAACCCTGTGAGGGGCTTTGGTTTGACGTGATGTTTCGTAGCTGGCTGAGCCCTTCCATGCCGTGGGACCAAGTGAATCAAGGTGATCGATGTGAAATATTTGATTACGTCAGACCCTCCAAGTTGTCGCTGGATGCATAAGTATGGGAATCACGAAAAGGATTTGATGATTCTGCGCTGATGCTCGAAAAAACCCGCCTCAATACAATATACCTGTCATTCTTAAAACGTTTATTCAACATTTTCGTATAACGTCTCGATTGACTTACTTGCTTACTTCCCTCATTTACTTACTCCTGACTGATACTTTACCTGATTTACTTACGTAACATGCTTGGAAATAAAAAGTCCAATTCGCCTATGTAATGGGGCTTGGATCATAATATCTGTTTTGTATTATGTTCACTTTCTTACCGTCGTCTTCGACACCGCGTACTGTATGTACTGCCGAAGGAATCTTTGTTTCCAAAGCACTCAAAGAATGGAGGGTATAGATTAGATATATACGTGGTACGCAATAGCATGCATACAGTATGTATTGACAGCCACTAGAGTTATCGATACCCTATTACCTCACTCCAGTTGTACCGACTTCTGTACCTGCCACAATCACTGGTGATATCAAACACATTGTCCCACAAATGTACCCCACCTCTGGATTACTGGTCGAACGACCTCCTCCCACTCTTGTCCTCTGAGTCGCCCTGTGAGCCTTTTGAACTCAAAGATCTCCTTATGGCGACTGCCGCAGTCTGGACAAGTTGCACACTGGCCTAAGCCTAAGATATATCTCTTCACCGATGGACTCGAGTCACTTATCTGCGAACTGGATTTTGACCAGGTGGGTGTGAGGTATACAGCAGAAGCGGCCAGATCCGCCAGTTCAATGTGTATCAGCCTCTCTTCACCATAGCAAGGCTTAGAAACATGTGAGACGTCTGAAAAAACTTCTTACCCATCCGATGGCACCACGGACCCGTTTCTCCTGCTTTCAGGCGTCCTTTCATCAGACTGCTAGTTCCGCTATGATCGGATTCTCCAGGGTAGTATCCTCTGAGCACTTGTTCTTTGGACCCACATTGTTTATCCCACTGATCGATGCGCTTAACGAGGTTCACTGCCCTACCCACTTTGAGTTTGAAATTTTCTGTTTCATCTGGATCTAAGTCATTAGATATATTCTGATATTATAAGCTGCACGAGATAGTACCTCGTATTTCAAATGCATAAATATACCCTGGAACGTCAGAGGGAGACCGAGCTTTCTCCATCTCGACACGTAATGCAACTTGGGTCTCCACTTGGAGGTAGGATGGAATCCAGTCTAATGAGATTTCTCAGTAGGGAGCCTGACACCAACAAATCAACTTACCTGCAAACTCAATCCATGCACCAGTTTTTCTACTGTAAAACCCTCTGGGTCCCATCAATTCTTTCAAGTGTTGATAACAAAAAACTTCATCCATTAATCCGTCATCAGACCAGTCACAGTGCGTTGGATTTGTGCCGAGTTTTACTTGGCGTGTGCATCGTCTTCCAGCCTTGGTGATTCCAGCACATTGTTGTCGCCCAGGTGTTGCAGAACCCTGGCTCCGGGGACTGGCTGGCGGAGATGTCACACGCATACGGCTCCCCAGAACGCTTACTGAAGCAGAATTGTTTGTTTCACCTAGTGCAGGAGATGTTGATGCAGCCGAAGATGGGAAAGGCTGTAGTACTTTCTTGAATGTCCGGAGCACAGGCTCTGAAGCGGGCCTTACGCAGGGTCCCTCAGAACGAAGAGCCATTTGCATGGTCAAAGATTGACTGAATGGGTTTCCCACCATCAGTGAGGGTATGCAGGGAGTCGGCATGGGAGCTGGCACAATCGGAGTACTATGCGTGACAATTACAGTTGGATCAAAGCCGCCCGCAAATTTGTTCGGATGGCTGGGGCGAGGAGAGTCTGAAAGGCTAAGTGTATCAAACGAATGAGATAACTCTGGAAAAGAGCTGTCGTTGGTCGCCTTCTTGGGTAGAGAATTGCTGTCATTCTGCTCTCCGCTCTATGACAAAGGTTAGATCAGATGAAGACAGTCTCAAGAAGATAGACACGCTTTGGCTATCCTGCGGAAAGGATGTTTGGCCTGACCCTGGGTTGACATGGTCATAGCATATGCTGCCACGTCTGCGCGCTTACATAAGTACATGAAAGATTTCGAAAGTGCTTACTCCAAACATCTCTCTTACACTTCAGACTAACTGTGAGTTGGAACCAAATAACCTTTTTTCTTTACGATGAAATGCACTGGGCTCTGATCATCATTGATGTCATGCACTACGCTTTTCAAGCGGCGGCCTAGAAACCCGTTAACTGATTTTGCTTCTCTCTCTCTCTCTCTCTCGATTTGCCATGGCTGACATAGCTCGTCCAGGTATCAGACGATGGAGAAAAATACCGATTCTCTCCAACTAAAAAATGTTCTAGGTGATGTATTTGCGAGCATATCTTCCGTTCGAGAAGTTTTTCGATCTTTGAAGCAAGAGTGAGTATACTTGTTATAGTATTACAATAATCCTCATATTTTCCAGGGGCGATGCTTTAGACTTCAAAGACGGGATTTCTCTGCTCTCATTGAAACATCAGGCTCTTATTTCTTACCTAAAGTCGTTGGTACTCCTCTCTTCACGCCGTGTAGCTGGTAATTCCCTGAACACGCGGACTTCCACTGAGTTGCTTTTCAGTGCTCCAGAGAGGCCTTGCCGCGGTGATGGCCTTGGAGATCTTGTGGATTCAATGGTAGAAGGACGGGTTGTCCTAGAAAAGATTCGCGTCCTCGAGACTAGGATGCGTTATCAGATTGAAAAACTTGTCAGAGTTGCAGAGGAGCCAGAAAACACTACTAATCTCGCTCAAGGTGCCTTTGAGATATGTGTATCCCTGTCGTTCGACCCTAATGCATTGACAGACCCATTGGCATTCCGTCCTAATCCAAATAACCTCCTCGTCAATGACGAGGAAAATGTTGATAGTGCCAGCCAATGGGAACACAATGATCACCCTCACCAGGACGAACGTGGTATTTTTGACACTGATGCAATTTACCGTCCTCCGCGCGTTGCCCCCGCCCCTTACATCGAAAAATCAAGGTCCCAAAGGAGGAAAGAACGTCCTCTTCTCCCTTCGGCTCTTGCTTCATTATCATCCGATGCCTCTCGGCCTCACGTCGAATCAACCTCCGGTCTTGGGTCTACACCCTCCCTCGCCTCTGGCAGGGCTGCTTATTTAAAGCGACTTAACGAGTTCGAGGAGGAGAATTTCTCCCGCGTCGTGATGAAGAAAAGCGATGCTCGAAGACGTGCCCGGGACGAGGCGGACCTTGCATTAGGCAGTAGCTTAACCGGGGGGGGTGCTAAGCATGGCCGGAGGGCAGGAGGACTTGAGGATGAGTTCGGTGATGTCTTGAGGAGTGTTGAAAGAGTTAACTTCGGTGGCTTCGGAGGGTCTGGCACTAGAAAGGGTGACGGCTACGACGAGCTCAGGCAACAATCCAAGAAGATTGATTTTCTTCAACGAAGTCGGCAGGAAGGAGGCCAGAAGCGTATCCGTACAGGAGGGGAAGAATTCGTTGAACATGGTAGAAAAAGAAGTAGGTTTGAGGTAGAAGTGAAGAATGTCAAGAAGAAACTCGATAAGGGAAAACCCAACCGGAAGAAAATGTTTTGATCATATCTGCACAGCTCTAGGTAGTCTGATTTACATTATGATTTAGCTGTGAGTGCAGTAGTTGGAATCGAAGCTATTCAAAATCCAGTATTGTAAAGGATCGCGGACATGAAGCCACTGGTCCTTTGTGCAATATCTTAGGTCTATTCTAGTAGAACTTGGTTCACAAAAGACATCATTTGGCTAAGCTTCGCGCGCGATGTAGTTCACAAGACCAGGAAAATGAGAAAAGCAGATTCAAATTGTTCCGAATTTGAATATCACTGAACATACCATTACCAAACTTTCCAAGAATTATAATAATATGTAATAAATAGCACATCCCAAATTATAGAGCATGCGCCGGGTTGTGAGAAAATGAGATACAAAGGACAGAAGTGTCCGAGTCCGAGTATGACAATGGATGATTCAACATCAGATTTCAAAGTCCGAAATTGGGCTCGCGTAGGTAAAAAATAAAAGAGCAAGAGAATGCTTCGCACTTCACTCGTAAGCAGGACTGTTCAGTAAAAAAAATCAAGGGACTTGGTGTTTGCATCGATATTTCCTTGTCTGTCTCTTCTTGCGGGGCATTTACAGGGAGCACAAGAGATGAAGACGAAAGGTAACAAAATTGCCGAAAGATAAGAATATTGATTACTCAAATCAGCGTTACAAACGTGACAAACTAACCCCAACCTTGAAGGTATACTTAGGTTATCGACGGCATGCGTTTACACTGGAGTAGATGACGGACATTTTTGACCTGCCTTATACGTTACGGTTGCTACCCGTGCATTCCATTTCGCTGTCCGAACTTCGGCAGACTTCCGTCATTGTCTAGAAGACTGATCCAGTCACTTTCAATTGTTTCAATCATTACCATTGTCAACGAGTATAAGAATCATGACTATGCCGCCGATGTTTCTTGAACTCTGTTATAACGGCGTCTGCGACTCCTCGAGAGTTTTTACCCCATCTCTCCCAAGGTCTCTGGAAGGCCAAGCGACAAGCTCGAAGTTTGAAGCTTCGGCATGCAATACTCGCCTATCTTTATCAAAACTCGAGTTATCGCTCTATGTGAGTTGTCAAATGTGTTTCACTTCTCTCAAATGCCGCTCAAGTTAATTCAGCTAGCATCTCTTTCCTCGATTTTTTGTGGACAGTTGTATTATGTATCGTGCTGTTTTCACAGTGGACTGTATTGCATGTTTCTGAACGTATGCCAGCACTTGACACCCGCCCATACTATCTCATTGAACGCTTACTCTAGGTTCCCTTATCTTGATTATGCTTATAACGCATTGTGCAACTGTTGTCACACTACTTCTTTTGTGAGGAAGTTGCTGCCAAGATATGCATCGCTTTAACTTCTTTCCAGACTAATACTGCACTTTCGGCCGTGGTTAGATGCTGCCCGTGTGATGTTCCTTCTTACAGCTCAGTTTGGTGATTATGGCAACACTTGTTCTGGCCTCTTTCTCACAGTTAACTGCGTATATAGGTGTGGTAGCTGCGTTCGTATATTATTATCCTAATTTTCAATGCTTAAACCAAGGTTAGTTCAAATAATCCAGTTCTGAAGTATCATACTAAAGATTTGCTATTCTGTCAGCCGCTCATCAAGGAGTGTGTGCATTCGTAATCGCGTTCATCCTGATTGGTAGCTGGATTACCCCCATCCTTCGTGGGTCGTGATCGTTGTTCGTCTGTTATTCACTGACCTTTCACGACCAGTCGTCATCTATGTCTTTGGCCTAGCTCTCATGGTTTGGCGGAATCGGGCGATGGCTTTGAAATCCATCGATCAAGAGAGTGTTTTAGAGTCCCGAGACGCAAGAGCAGACCCTGCACAAAAAAGCCTTTTGCATGTTGCTCATGCTCACTGCATCTCCGATTCAAATCATGATTCGGATTCTTCTGAAAACAGCCGGTATTCTAATTCGACCAAGTCGTCGGTGGAAACTCATGACCGAGTATCAATTACCCCAGCGAGGCTTTCGAAGCCTCCCCCTGTTTTTCGTTTCTAGATGAGATTCAGGATTTGTACAGTTTGTGGTCATGAAAAATTGACACTGGTAATCGTCCTTTTGCGACCTCTCCCATTTGAATCAATATTTTCTTCCTGGCTGTTTGATTCGGCATTCCAGGTGAATAGCTTTGGGCTGCTGGTCCGGAGTCTGGTGCCGTAGCTGAATATTGGAAGTGAGATTTGCGAATTGTATATAGCAAAAGTGAATAGGTTTGGGCTGTTGGCCTTCGGAGCTGGATATTGGAAGTGAAATTTGCGAATTGTATGTAGCGAATATCTCAGACTGCGAGGTCTATGTACACCATATAGAAAGGAGATAATATACATAACATCTGTGAAGGATCAAACAAGTGCTACGACATTTATACTTAGCTTGGTTCAATTGATCGAGCCCGGGCCGCTCTTCTGGGTCCACCTGGATGTGTTAATACCTCTGAAGAACATACTTACACAGGAGTTTTAACCAAGAAACGTTGCTGGACTCAGAATTGCTATTCGATTATGACCGGTAAACGGTGGGATCCATCCTCTGTCACCGTGCGTGGGCTTTCGATGCCCTTTTTTCTGTCACTGACATTCTTTCAGAAACAACTCAGACTAACTTCACTGCGACTAGGACAATTGCAAGAAAGGCAGGATTCCCAAGGAGTTCTCACAAGAAAAGATATTGCTACTCTTTTGCAGCAACGCAATGTTAGCCTTGCGCGTGCCAAGGCCCGAAGTCTGCAGCGAGAGGATGCATTAGGTGACTTGTCAGAGGTATTGGAGATGTTTGTGGGACAGCTGCTAGAACACTTCCAAGAGCTGGATCAAAGGTGAGCCCGTTACCGTCCCTTCATTTATCATGTTATCATTGGGTCTGTAGTACTCACCTGTCTCCAAATGTCATCGAAGCTGCTTCTACCATTATCTATGCAGCGCCATATGTTGGCTTAAAAGGTTGGCCAAGCCGATCGCAAGAAGCGTATACTAACTCGGAAAAGATTTAGAAATTGTCAGTCACCTTTTGGCGCAGCACCTGGGGCCGGAATTCGCCCGTTCAGCCGTCTCAAATGAGGATGGTCATGTTGCAGCCATTGCCATCCGCACGACAACAACACTACCACCTTCTGCTAGGGATCTCGATCTGATCCTTCGAAGAATTGCTTCTGAATACGGAATAACTTGGACTCCCGAGCCTCTGCGTCAAGATATGTACGTGTCTTGACCGCTGTAAGCCTACTTGATCCCGACTTGCTTTAGCCTTAAGCCAGTGTCTGAAATACTCGATCCCCAAACTGCGCCGGTTCTGGATCTTCATTACCTACGTCGTCTGTGCCGCCGTGGTTCGCCAGTCTCCTCTATCTGACATCGTACTGTCCCTCACGGCCTTGTATGAAGGTATTCCCGATGAACCCAGATGGCTTCGGCCGCGAATATGGAAGTGAGGATTGATTTAATCAGACTTGCACACGCAACTGAACTATCTGAGAGGCTACTTCTTGGAGTTCTCCCAACGGTCAAGGCGTCATGGACCAAGGAGATTGAATCACACCGCGATAGCTATTATGTGAGTTTCACATGTTTCGACAGAAATTATGAAATGTTCATTTTAATTATAGGGCTTGGTGAAACGACTTTTAGACCCTCTCTCAGGCCTGTCACCTCCGGATTTAGAGTCAAATTCCCTCGATTCCATCTTACTGAATCTTTTGAAACAGCTTTCTACTACTCCCTCTAATTTGTTTGATGATCTTGTCCAGGCCCCAGGTTCATTTAGTTCTTGTCCGCTCAATGATGACGCGAGGGACGACATCAAGTTGAATTCGGCGAAGAATTTGGATCTTCGCCTCGACATCCTCCACAGTATCAATACTGAACGAACGTCGCTCTTGCCTGACAAAGCTTCTTCAATGGTAACCGTTGTCCCAGATATCTCCTTATCATCGCCAGACTTCAGTCAGGACGAGGGGTCGAATAACTTCACAGCAACTTTGCTGTCATTTAAACCCTTCGCGACGAACATCGTTCATCCAAAGCATTTCAGTGCCCTATTGCGCATACTTTATGTGCATGCTTCTATCAATCCAGGAAATATATCCCCTCGCATTGCTTCGTTGCTAGTCCCTCTCTATGTTGTCCTCAACCATGAGGTTATACCCGACGACCTTGCTCATGTTGAGGCCGATACATTTTGGTTGTTCGAGGCCATGATGGGAGAATTCTCGGAACTGGAGGACGCAGAAGGTGGGAGCGCATGGATGAAGAGGTTAAGCGATCGTTTAGCATGGGCTGACTCCGATCTTTTCAATGGCTTGGTGAACATCTGTGTTAATGCTCAGAGCACTTGTTTTCTGATGGACCTCATTTTATATAGCGAGCAAAAGGATTAGATCCAGCCCTCCCTCATTACTCTTAGTGAGTGTCCTTTTTCCCTTCACACATCGTGTTTACTGATAGATATCTGAAGCCAATGGCTTGCACCACTCCTAACTCACACCTTACCTTTGTCTTCTGTTCTGCCAATCTGGGATGCAATATTCTCATGCCCAACGAGGACACGAGATGTCAATCCGAAAGTAGATCACTTGGTCAATGTTTGCACTGCAATGTTAATGCGTGTTAGGGGAACACTGTCCCGGTGAGTTTCTTATTTGTTTTTGCCTCTTGTCAGAGCCTCAATCATTATAGATTAGGCAGAAATGGCTCTAAGCCTCCCAGACTATGGTCGGAAGAGCCAATTTTGTACGCTCCATTATCTCCCCCACATCCATGGGAATTAGAAGAGGCCTTCATGGAAGGACTGGCTTTTCTACAGCGTTATCCTGTCGATGCCGCCGGGGGTATCGACATAATATTACAAGACGCTTTTGACTTGGCCCTACAGCCCGATGAAGAAACCGGACTCTCTTGGAAGGAAACATTCAGCCTAGGTACTCGGATTAAGGCCGCAATGTGGAAAGGCCTCACAAATCAAGAATCTTCCCCTGACACGTCACCCGAAGAATTTGAGGATGAATCGACTGACGAGAAAAGCCATGAAGACAGCAATCATACAGAAACTCCGAACAATGCTGCGTCTGGCCTAACATCAAAATTGGCGACTACGATATGGAGAGGGATAACAAATCAGACCTCAATGGAGCCACCGCCTTCTCCCGATTCGTCGCTTTCACCTTCAACTCCCTTCTCAACCTCTATTTTCGACCCTACCGAGCCTGGTGGTCAAGGTAGCTTGCATCTCACATCAAATATCTGGGCTTATGCTGACAAAATAAAAGATGCAGATACTATGGCTGCCGTAGCCAAGGCTAGTAGCAATTGGAGGGCCAAAAGCATCATGGGCTCGTGGGGACGATCCCCTCCGTCAAATGGGCAGGAGGGTTCCTGGTTTTCTCAAATCGGGGCTCAAAGGGGAGCCAACGGATTGCACTCTATCGGTAGCGACAGACCTGATCCGACCGGCGAAGTGTACTCGTCTCCTTCCAGACCACATCATTTTCGACCTCCTCGAGATAGCTTCATCTCTTCTCACAATAAGGCCCCGAGTCCCAAGGAGGGGGATGTAGACGACTTCATTGACAGGACGTATAAATCGCAGTCATCACTTGTTGCTCTCACACGAACTTTCTTTCCACAGGCTACGGCGAGGTCTGGGCCACGGCCGCTGTTTCTGAGTCCATCAGCATTGCTCACCTCTCCGCCCATCCGGTCTGTATTAAAGTCAACAGGGGGCTCTCCTGGGCCTGATAATAGTCAATGGGTAGATGTCATGAGGCTCAAGGGTCATAATTTACATCGCGATTCTGTGTCCTCAGTTTCATCGCTGTCTCCATCCGACGCTCTACGGTCCGCACAATCCAGCCGAAGTGGCTGGGATTCGGATACTGGAACATCTAGCCGACGCGTCCCTCTCAACCGCAAATCAGTGTCGCCTATGGCCCCAGTTTTCAGACGTCAAAGACGCTCAGAATCACCTACCGCATCCTCCGGTCGAGGACTCATGAGTCCACCATCACCAAATCAAATCAACTTGAGATGGAAGCATGCAGAGAAGCTAGACTCAACCTCACTGACGTGTCCGCCTGGCGGTATACCAAATTCGACAGACATACAGGAACTTCATAAAATTAGGGTCCAATTGAAAGATCCCGAGTTTTCTGCCCCCAACCAGGCTATGATGCCCAAGAAGCTGACACAACAAGTTGGTCCATCAACCGACGGTCCTTCCGGTTCGCCTGCAGCTCGGACACCATCTCGAAGCCCTTGGTTGAGAACTAAACGTCATGCCCCTCGACCCCTTGACCTTGACCTTGATCTCAGGGGTGGCATGGAGCAGAAGCTATCAAATTCAAACCTTCTCAAAGTGGAATGGCCATCAAATGATCATGAAGCAGCCACGACACCGAGAGTCTCTACCCTTGAAGCGGACGACGGTCATAGCTTTACTGGCATATCCTCGAAATCCTCGCGTCGCTCGCGGAAGGCGTCCACCGAGACACGAGAACGTCCCAGACACACTTCACCAGATCATCACGAAACTCGGACCAGAAAAGCCTCCATGGTACAATTGTCATGGAAGTCTTCCAGTGATCAGAGGGACATATCCCGAAGCAGGGAGAGTTCAGCTGAGGAGGGTGACGATGAAAGTTATGATGACCTATTAAGTGCCTACGAGAGTGAGAACTCTCAAGTATCTTTGCGATAATGGCAGGCACGAAAGCTTTTACTCTATTCAGTGGTACGATGCAGCGGTCAGTTCCTGATAAGACGATCTATACAACTGTTTTTGAATACAGTGATATATATAGATAAGCACAGGTTGCTGAGGTAGCAAATTCTGTGACGTTCAGTATCATCACTGGTTACATTATCATTCGCAGTTCTGCGGAACGACTTACTTGGTAGGCAACTTCTGGAGAGATGGTGCCGGAATCTGCAAATTTAATAGCCACAAGATAAAAGCGAACATCCCAGCCCCTCAAGCCTTCATGAATGACGACATCCTGAAGAGCGGCGAGTCCTATGAAGCGTCGTGAGGAAAAAAGTCGGAGACCAGGCAGTCCTCTGTGAGTCTCTAGTTGAATACCGTGCGTCGGAATGACAATCACTGATTCTGAACCAACACAAATGTGAGCTTCCGTGTCTGAGTCGAACACTTTCGTACCATGAAGAACTTGGCGGCATCTAAAATACATCAAGATTGAGAGTAGCACAACAAATTCCACTAGGACTGGTATAATACGGAACTGATGTTACAGTTGAATTCAACAAAGTCTGTGTTGCGAAGGTTTGGCGGTTCGCTCACCCTCCAGTAGACAAAAGCATTGAACACAATCAAAGTAACATCCTGCAGACTAACGAGCACGGTGCCAGCCACCCTGGAGCCCCTGCCATCGCGCGATAAGTGCCAGTGCTCTATCCGGTACTCGGAGTAACCAGCAATATCGTAGACAGTAAATTGAGGATAGGTCTTAGGGAACGGACACTGCCGTCGCATCTTAAGTTAGGACGGGCTAGACGCTCTTGGTTGGAGTAATTTACTTACATAAGCTTGTCTTCCACCCCTTTTACTTACTTACTTTCTTGCCTTACTTGCCTTCCTTACTTCCTAGCGAGGTGTCCTTTCACTGAGTTACTTACATAACGTAACCGGGAATAAAACTTGACTTGACTTGACTAAGGCTGGTAATAGGGGGAATCAGGGGAAATCGACTCTGCCAAATCAGTTTTGGTCAGGTTTGACTGTTATCGAGTCAAATCAAGCAGAGTGGAAGTGACTGAGGGTCTTGACAAATTGCATGTAGTATATATGTTCATTTTCTTTATCTGGTAAGTTAAACGATGGGATTGTATTCAGCGGACTGCAACAAATGCGAGTAGATTCAGCCAGAATCCAAGTACATTAGTATGGAGCATGAGTTAGGAATCTCCTGGAGTCTCTCGATGACAAAATTCACCAGGTATGTGAGAACAGATAGTATGTGAGAACAGATAGATATTCTCTGTATCACTTGATTCTTTGCTAGTAATATCGCATGCTTGCCAACACAAAGTCATGGTACGTCCCCAACTGATTTAACAGTCTCCGATGATGATTTGATTTGTTTCACGTTGATCCACTCACCTCGGTATGTGTACTATAGTCCGGGACTTTGGCTTATGACTCTGTGTGCTCAATAGTGGTGGAAGTAAGTAGGATCAGTACTAGAGCGAGATTGATCAAGTGTAATCGAGGCTAATAACAAATGTATTTATTACACTGTATAATCACAATGAGGGTGAGATTCTGATTAATGATTATTCATACATATATAACATACTGACTGTATCGTAGACCATAAGACTCACTTGTCTGTGTATTATTTAGTTCTATATCCAACAGATTATGGGTATAGCTGCTCAATAAATTGGATAAACCTACATGACCAATTTCTTTATCTTATGACACCCAATATCTTGAGATAATACTGGGTGTGATCAAATACACCATTGTCGACACGTTCCTTCATACCTCAAGCTCCCCCTCAAGATCAATCTCCTTCCTGCTCGAGATAGAACTAGAATACATATCAGCACTCCGCTTTTACAATTTTGAGCTTATCTGGCATGATTTGTGTGCTGCAGGTCAATTGTACCAAAGTGACATTACACTGTACTTGCTGACTTGTGTAATTCTAAACAAGACAAAGTACAACGAGAAGACGCTAACTTAACAATGGGATCTGTGTGCCTATGTTTTGCATCGTTTTGAATTCACCTACCATTCCACAAGTCCCATATCAACGAACGATACATTTGGAAACCAACTCCTCATTTGTGCGGGGGCTTTCATACTGGCGTATACCTTGTTTTTGGGCATAAATAGCTTTCATCGATGGTCTTAATTTGAATCAGGATAGAGATCCGACCCGCGCAAGTGAAATTTTTAGAAAAAATGAGCTCAAAACGCACTGTGACGAGAGGACTTCGGGTGGTCCCGTCTATAACTAAGTATGGATGATAGATTCATAGATAAAGCCTAGAGATGTCCATGCCAGTATTTCCACAGCATCAGAGTGCCTAGTACGGCGGCAGCCGATGTCGCAGTGGTCACCCAGAAAGTTACATGCCAGCAAACGGCACCCTCGCATATCTTTGACACATCCGAGTTTGCGGCTGAGATAAAGGCGTACAAGTAAGAGAATATTGGAGTACCAATAAAAGGAGCGTAGGCTAAGATGCCAAAATTACGGCCGAGATTAGTTGTTCCCCAGCCCGAGGAGACAATACTTGGTCTGTCACAAGCTTCAGCCACCGTTTGCTGTTTAGTTGATTGACTCACAGGACTGTGAAGACAGCACCATAATTTATACCGGTGCCAACGCTGTTGGTTAGTTGGTTATCAAGAGATGAACTCTAAAAAGATATGGGATAATTTGACATACCTTAACACCCACACCGCATGACGGTATTTGACCCCAATTTCCATCCACAGAAAGGCCACGCAGAGTAAACATGTCGGCAGAGTTAGGAAAACTACTCGACTGATGCGATGTTTTCTTGGATACATAATGGCACCTGTAGGTAAATGGGTTGCAACCGGGGAGACAAAATCCGCAAGTGGCCCGACGACTAGACGTGACAAAGTGTTTGAGATTGACAATATTTTCACTTGATTTGCAGTGGCCACATCAAGAGGTATGTTGACGGCAGATAATGGATCAGGAGGCAGAGAAAGCACGATCGTCCCCATGTTCGAAATCACCATTTCGGACTGAAATAAAAAAACAGGTCAACGAGAGGAATTTTGATGAAGGGAACTCACGGCCCCGATTGAACAGAGAGTAAAAAATGTCAAGATCCAGAAATAGTGATCCCGAATGGGATTAAGCTGGCTTTGTGAAAGAGGAATAGCATCAGGTGAAGCTGGGACCAGTCTCGTGGTTTCATCTGCCTGAGCAAGCTCTGATGAAGATGAGGTGGACGGTTTGCTTAAGTCAAGTACAAAGGCGCCAAAAAGATGTGCCACCGCGGTCAATAATGCCAGGAATCTCAGATATGGAACAATTCTCAGCTGACCAGAAATCCCCTCCGTGAACCAATTGGTGGCAATCAGTGAAAGGAATAGAGGTGACAGCCCAAATATAGCCATGGTAACGCCGGCTGCAGCACCGGGTTGAAGAGGGAAAGTCATTGACGCGGCAAAGATCGAGGAAAAATAACTGAATCGGATTGAAGCAATCCTGTCATTAATTTGATCTGAAGACATACGAAAAGACTGTTCCTAAGCCAGCCATGAAAAAGGCTACTGTAAGGCATTGGAAGGACCACGGCCATGGATAAGATGTGTCAGGAGGCGTCATTGCTAGAAGAGAGGAGCTCGAGACAAAAGCAGAGAAGAATAGTCCTGCTGCAACTATGGATAATCTTGAAGGGCCGTATATGTCAAGGATCTTGCCTACAATAGGCGAAAAAGGATATTGTCCGATAATTCCACTAGAAAAAGAAGCTTTAGATGGCTCGTAAAGTAAGGTTACGATGCTCACGCTAGGGATACTGTGGTCAGCTGAGGTTGAGTCAACTTCAGAATGTGCGCGAAAGCCGGTGACAAGACTGGGAAGACGAAAACTCCACCGGCAACAAGTCTACGATAAGATATCAGTATAGTCAACACCTAGAAGGTAGTTATATGATACCCACGAATTCGCTGCAATTGAAATGCAGACTAAGGTCAAACGAAAGCGGGGATCCAAGGATGGCATATAGAAGGAATACAAAGGTTCGGGTATGGGGCATCCATCGGGTCTTGATCGCGTCCCAGCCCATACATAGGGTTGAATCGAAGTCACGTTGATCCGTGACTCACATTTATCTATTTCAATCTTCAAGAACTTGACTGGTGCACAAAGTTATGACAGATCGACCGACCAAGCAAAAACTATGGGGAGGCCGATTCACGGGGAAAACAGACCCTCTGTATGCTTTTGTCATCTTGTAATGATTGAGATCTTATCCATTAAAATTTGTCAGGATGCACGCTTTTAATCAGTCACTTAGATATGACCAGCGTATGTACGCTGTAGACATCAAAGGTTCAATCGCGTATGCCAAGTCTCTTGCTCTTGTTGGTATCTTGACATCGGAGGAAGAAGCAACCATTGCTAGTGGTTTGCAGTTGGTTCTCAAAGAATGGCAGGATGGAACGGTTCGTCGTATGATCAGTTTCTGGAGCGGCCATTCTCATATCTCCCATAGTTTCTGATACAGCCCGATGACGAGGATATCCATACTGCTAACGAAAGGCGATTGAGCGAGCTTATCGGTCCCCTTGGAGGGAAGCTTCATACCGGACGTTCGCGCAATGATCAAGTTGCGACAGACATGCGCCTCTGGCTGCTCGAAGAAGCTGCAAACATTGAAGCTGGTTTGAAGAATCTCATCCGAGTTATGGTCGAAAGAGCCGACGAAGAAAAAGATCTAATCCTTCCTGGATATACCCATTTACAGGTCCGTCTGAAGTGTATCTATCGTGGAATTTTAGACCTCAGAGCTCTTAGCGCGGCCAACCTATCCGATGGTCCCATTTACTGCTCTCCCATGCATTTTCTTTTAGCTCTGACCTCCAGAGGCTTCGTCAGCTTATCCCTAGGATCTCCGTGTCCCCTCTCGGTTGCGGCGCTCTTGCAGGAAATCCTTTTGTAGTTGACAGAGAATTTCTTGCTAAAGAACTTAATTTCCAAACCGTCGCAGAAAACAGTCTGTGGGGGGTTGGTGATCGTGATTTTATCGTTGAATTCTTGATGTGGTCTAGCTTGGCCATGACACATGTTAGTCGTATGGCAGAGGATCTTGTTATCTATTCAACTGCCGAGTTTGGCTTTGTGACGTTGAGCGATGCATACAGGTTAGATATCTTGCGATGCATCTTTCTCGGGCCTAATATTCTTCTCCAGTACAGGATCTAGTATCATGCCGCAGAAGAAGAATCCTGATTCTTTGGAACTATTGCGAGGAAAATCCGGCCGCGTATTCGGAAATGTATGTCGCGTCCAAGAAAACCTGGAAGATACTCACCATATATAGATGGCAGGGTTTTTGATGACCCTCAAGGGGCTTCCTTCGACTTACAACAAAGACCTTCAAGAGGACAAGGAGCCCCTATTTGACGCCGTTGATACAGTCTCAGCGTCGTTTCAAATTGCAGAGGGCGTCATTGCAACCTTGGAGGTCTGTTACTGTGTTCTCCGTTTTAGTCATCGATGTCAATTCTGACGCTCGACAGGTCCACGCAGAAAAAATGCGCCAGGCACTAACAATGGATGTCCTTGCAACAGATCTCGCTGATTACCTTGTGAGGAAAGGAGTATGTGATGTAGTTTGTCCGCCATGTCATCTGGTATTTACTTTTTGGTACAGATCCCATTCCGAGAAACCCATCACATATCTGGTCAAGCAGTTGCGCTAGCCGAGTCGCGCAAGTGTCAGTTGAATGATTTGACGCTCAGGGACTATCAAGGTCTTAACGACAATTTCGCGGAAGACATACGCGATGTCTTCGACTTTGAGGCTAGTGTTGAGCGGCGTGAATCAATTGGAGGAACCAGCCGAAAGATGATAGACAGGCAGGTTGCTGTTCTCCGCAGTATCCTCGATGAGCAATAGTTGGAGAATCGACCAAGTAATTACAATTTGCATCGCATTGCACAGTCGTGTATGTTTTGAGCAAGAAGACCTGTGCTCCATATGTCAAGGTTACTGTAACTTCTGCAAGCATGGGCTGTGTTGTTTGTGCGACTTTGTTGAATTTGGTGTCCCATCATTCTCCCTAACCCAACAGTGCCAACGGTCACTTTGTGGTCTGACCCCCGCTACTTCGTCTTCTATCATAACACTTATAAAACCACTCATATATCTTTTCATCTTTGATTTCCTTTTTGATTTCAACATCCCACTAGACCTATGGCAAGAGACAGACTAGCAGCCATGCGGGTTTGTGCTATATATATGCGACGTTCTCAACCTGATGCTTATATCCATTCTCCCGCAGGCCCAACAGGGCGGTAACACTTCTACGTATGTGGAACTTTTAATACTGCCTTTTGAAGAGTAACACTTGACAGTGACTATGCATTTAGTCCCTCCTATCCGACGCAGGCGTCGGGTGGAGCTGGAGGTTACCAGAGCCGCAGTGCGAATACCTACGCCCGACAAGATGACCACGCTTACGAGATGTCGGACGTCAAGGACAGCAGAACGGACCTAGCGCCTAGCATGAACGACGACAGTATGGCAAATTTCTACTCGGAGGTAAGTTTGGTTTGGCCTGAAGTATCGTACTGGCATGAAGCTGTTCATCCAGATTTCTCTGATTCAAGATAGCTTGCGCACCTTTAATGATAACGTGGCTCGGATTGGGGACTTGCACTCACGGTCACTCAATAATATGGATGACACTGCGGCCCAACGTAATGCTGAGCAGCTTGATGGGCTGGTGAATGAGACTAGTGCTCTCAGCAATAACCTCAAACGCCGAATCAAAGACTTGGAACGACAAGGGGGTGCAGGCCGTGACGGTCAGATCCGCAAACAACAGGTAAGACGGCAGGGACTTCGCTGGACGATTGTTCACCATCTATTATCATCAGACCGCTCTAGTCAAGTCGAAATTTGTGGACGCAATCCAACATTATCAGACGGTGGAACAACAATATCGCTCGAGGTATAAACAACGAATGGAGAGACAGTTCAAGATTGGTATGTTGCTCGAAGTTTTGAACTTGACCATCTCACACATTATCATAGTCAAGCCCGACGCCACACCAGAGGAGATTAGAGCCGTTGTCAATGATGAGCAAGGTGGTCAGATTTTCAGTCAAGCGGTGGGTCATCTCGTTTCTACATGACGTGCTCGCACTCATATCGAAGACAGCTCTTAAGCTCCAACAGGTATGACGGGTCAAGGGCTGCCTACCGTGAGGTTCAAGAACGACACGAGGATATCAAACGAATAGAGAAAACTTTGGGCGAACTGGCGCAACTTTTCAACGATGTTAATATCTTTTCTTAACATGACGATTATCCGCTGAAGTCTTTTCCAGATGAGCGTGCTGGTGGAACAGCAAGACGAGACTGTTAATGCCATTGAGGCACAAGCCCACACAGTCGCGCAAGATACCGAGGCTGGGTACGTCAGCTCAAATTCTCATCTATCAGAGCTTTGAACCATCCCCTCAAGTCTCGGATATACTGAAAAGGCTGTGGTTTCGGCGCGCGCTGCGCGCAAAAAGCGTTGGATATGCTTCTTCATCTGCCTCATCGTTCTCATCATTGTTGGCGTCGTCGTTGGGGTCGTGGTCAGCAACAACATCCATAACAACAAGTTGAGTCCTGATTGTAAAGGCGATGGAATAGCCTGCTGATCTTTGCTAGATAATTTATGGACGTTTTACGACTCACTTGGACTAGAAACTTCTTTCTTATTATACCGTTATGATATTTGCCCACCTTCATTTTTTTATATGGTCTATTTAATCGTTCGCCGATTTTTCTTGAGTTGTCAGAGTTGTAAATCGCAGACATTCCTTTGTTTCCAATGATACCCCTTTTTCCTATTATTTCCGAGTGAGGTCTTTTCAGGTGTACAGGAAATTTGTGAGTGTACAATTCGATGCTGACAAAAACACAAGGACGCGGCAGTCAAAACAATGATCGGTCGAGCTTGGTTACAAAAGACGTCCAATTTTTTTTTTCGTTTTTTTTTTATATCATCGGCGGGTCCACCCCTAGACATCGGATGATCATGAGAAACATCAAACCTGTGGTCTCAACAACAGCCGGTGCGGCTTCCGGTGTCGAATTTGTTTGGAAGGGAAATTGTCTTTGTCAATCGAGGGTGATATGCAGTTACCAAATGCGGGTTGCACCACGTGATATAATCGCTTGCACCGGATTACGCGTCGCCGATATAAAGCAGACCCAGGCTTTGCCTCCCTCCTGTCGTCTGCCCCAACCCACTGTCTGTCTGCCTGTGTCCGCCGTCCACCGTAAGTCTCTGCTGTATGCTTGCAATGACATCTTACTTATCGTCTGGTGCAGCCACTCTTCCGAGGCCCACGCTCTTGTTCTCCACCCAGTATCAGCACAACATACATCCATGCCTGGTAAGAAGCGCTGCCAGCACCAAATTGGCACTGAGAGCCAGTGCAACTCTGCTGCCCTTCGCATCGTTGGCCAATGTCCCCATTGTCGGGCGCAGTTCTGCGGCACAGTACGTCCACCACGTTCCCTGCGAACGATGTCGGCTGACTGACTTGACTTGACTCTGCGATTGTTGATCTCGTAGCATCGACTACCGGAGCATCATAGCTGCACCAACCTGGAGGACTGCCGTCAACAGGCGTTTGAACGGAATAAGACCAAGCTGGAGAGTGAACGGACAGTGGCGTCGAAGATGGCGACGGCTTAGAGATGTTCTCGCACTTTGATATGTTCCCCACGTGCCTTTCCTTCCATCTCTGAACTGTCTGTTGTAACTGCCATATCTCCACGAGGATCCGTCCGACATACTTTTACTATCAGCATCCATCCCCATTTCATTATTTCACCCGCTCCGACGTCGTCTGAGCGGGCCCCAACGCACCGTAACACACACGCGCGCATGAACGCTTATCATTTTCCCCCGTAGTCCATTCCACCCATCACATCATCTCTAGGTATTTGTAGAATTACTTTTGTTGTTTTGACTACTGCATAATCATTATTTATATACGCCAAACCCAGCGGCGGTGCATGAGCGGCGTATGGATGAGTCTCCGGAAATTTTCCTTGTGGTACGGCCCTGAGGAGTGAAACATTGACACCAGATTCGACGTCCCGGATTGCGGGGGGACTCGTGGTTCTAGATCGTTGGTTGGGACGGGTGTGACCGGAAAATCAATCTTCGAGTGACACGGATGGAAGGGGAAGGATTGTCAAAAGGCGTGCAGGCCTGCAGGCCATATCGATTGTCTTACATACGATTGTATCAGATAAAAAGTTTCGTCCGGTGCCATTAGTAATTAAGCCTCCTTAACTGGTCACCACCCAACGACAAGCACCCCCGCAAGGTCAGTACAAGGCACCCCCTCGGATCGACAATGGGTTGCTTATATTTCTCGCTTATCACGTGTAGGATAATTTGTCGAGTGAACCCGGCGACAATCAGGAGCTAGCTTACTGCACCCGGTGAGCGTCATTCCTTGGTTATATCCAACGCACGCCAGATAGACGTTCCTCTTTCCCCGGTTTTTTACTCTTCATCCCCCCCCCTCTCTCTCTTTCAAGCTCAACCATGACGGATAGGATAAAACAGTTGTTAAACCACCTACCGAAACTAGATCGTACCATGTCAGCGGGTGAGTCCAGGGACAGCATCTGCAGCCTGACACTTCGAGACTGAGGTTGTCTTTGGTAAGAAACTTGGCAGCAAGTCCCTCTCGCGCCGCCGGACAGGTAATTTTGGAAAAGACTCGCTGGTAACCTTACAGCTCATCATATCGTAGCATCTTCAAGCTCACGGCCGCATACAAAGCGGACACTTTCGAGAAGAAAATCAACCTCGGTGTAGGAGCCTATCGGGACGATAATGACAAACCCTGGGTGCTTCCAGTCGTCCAGAAGGTAAAGAATTATTATGCTGCGATCTACGTAATCAAGCTCATTGTGTTCAGGCTTCTGAGCGTATTTTGAAGGACACTTCGCTGGGCCACGAATATTTGCCCATCACTGGACTGGCCTCCTTCACCTCTGCGGCTGCCAAGTTGATCTTGGGGACTTCTTCCCCTGCTATTCAGGACAATCGGGTTGTCAGCGTTCAAACGATTTCCGGAACAGGTGCCAACCATCTTGGTGCACTGTTCCTGTCACGTTTCTACAAGTGGAACGGGTCTGCCCAAGTTTATCTTAGTAAGCCAACGTGGGGTGAGTGATAGTATCGGTCATGCATAAAAATGGGATAGTGACCCGGTGTGGCGCGGCAGCGAACCACCAGGCGATCCTGAAGAATGTAGGAATCGAGCCCGTGGACTATGCTTACTATGATCCCAAGACGATCGGACTTGACTTTACAGGATTCATTGGTGCGTTGGAAAATGCCCCGGACCGATCGGTGTTCCTGCTTCATGCGTGTGCACACAACCCGACCGGAGTCGATCCCACGGAGGAACAATGGAGGGCTATTGCGGACGTGATGCTAGCCAAGAAGCATTATGCGTTCTTCGACTGCGCGTACCAAGGATTTGCGAGCGGTGACTTGGACAGGGACGCTTGGGCGGTGAGACACTTTGTGAACAGGGGAGTTGCGCTCCTCGTTTGCCAGGTAAGTGATTGGACATTGATCCAGAGTACAGCCGCTGAGGTCGAGGGCCAGAGCTTTGCAAAGAATGCAGGGCTGTATGGGGAGCGGGTTGGAGCGCTGCACCTTGTTTCGGGCACGAAAGAGACGGCGGACCGGGTGAGGAGCCAGCTGTCGGTGCTTCAACGGAGCGAGATCAGCAATCCGCCAACATACGGAGCGCGAGTGGTGAGTGGCATGAATGATGAGATGAATGGAAGTTTACGGACGTGCGCTGCAGGTTTCGGTTATCTTGAACGATGCGGGGCTGTTCGAGGAATGGAAGGAGGACATCAGGACGATGGCGGGACGGATCATCCAGATGCGCAAGGAGCTGTACCGGCTGCTGACGGAGGAGCTGAAGACGCCGGGCACGTGGGAGCACATCGTGGAGCAGATTGGGATGTTCAGGTGAGCGGGGCTGTGGTGATGTGACATTGGCTGACGGATGGCAGCTTTACGGGGATCAGCGAGGCACAGAGCAGGCGGCTGACGGAGGAGGAGCACATCTACTTGACGGCAAACGGGCGGATCTCGATGGCAGGGCTCAACACAGGGAACATTGCATATTTTGCAGAGAAGCTGGACAAGGTCGCGAGGAACTAGCGTAGACATTACGTCATAGGGACATGATGTCAGAGATCAAAGAAATGCAAACACAAACATGGTTGTTGGTGGACGCCATGCAAGTCGACGAGCTGACGTCGCTGGTCACGGCCCGCCCTGAGTGCCCTTGTCACGCCGCCCCCGACCCACTGCCGCCGCCACCGCCGCCGTCACCGCCCCCCGTCACGGCCCGCCCTGAGCGTCCTCGTCACACTGCCCTCGCGGCCCGCCCTGAGCGGCCTCGCCACATCACCCTGCCGCCACCCGCCTTTGCCCCGTCCCCCGACTCGTCCCCGCTCGAGCTCTATCTGACTGCCCCCACGTCTCCTTGTTCGACGTCCCCCTACTTGACTGCCCCCACGTCTCCTTGTTCGACGTCCCCCTACTCTCCCGCCCCAACGTCTCCCGCCCCAACCTCCTCCCTCGTCCCCACCGACGACGTCTTCCCCGTCCTCGACCACACCCTCGACCTTGCCCTCGACGACGCAGGCCTCACCACCCTCGAGAAGATCTATCTCTTCGCCCGCAGCAAGGCCTCTTTCCACAGAATCTACATCACCCATGCCCTCTCCGATCTTCTGCACCAGGTCTCCTCCCAGGACGCCATCCAGTATGTCCTCCCCCTCCTCGATGGCCTCGCCCTCGACGACGGTCCGTCCCTCGCCCCCCTCGTCTTTCTCCTCTCATCTCCCCACAGACGAGCAAGTCAAAGAGGCCCTCGCCACAGAGTTGGTCCCCCTCATTTGGTGGTTCTTCACGGTCTGCCTCTTTCCCTCCTATGTCTCTTGTCTATCATTTATTTCCGACACAGTACTGTGACATAACCTCCGAAGACATGGCCTTTCAAGACCAAGATATGGCACGTGCAACTCCGTCTCCCTCCACTGTTCCCGTCCAGGCATTCACCCCAATCCTCGGCACTCTCCTCTTGAGCCCCAATCCTCTTGTTGGCAGTGCCACGCGAGACGCCATCGTTGATCTCCTCGTGCGCCTCAACGACGCCGATGACAGCGAGCTTTCCATCCCTGCCGGCGCCCTCGACCATCCTCAGGCACACCGCACTAACGGGTCCTTTGACCGACTTGAACGGGAGATGCTGCGCGCCGAGCTTCTCCAACAGGTCGTCATTGGCATGGGTCATCTGGACCTCAATTCAGAAGATCAGCCGTCACTATCAGAAGACGTCTACGACAATCGACGCAACAAGCGCGGCAGCGAGTCTCGGGACCTCGAGCGACAAGAACGTGACCAAGCAGACCGTGCTTCACCAAGGGCAATAGATGTAAGATCCAAGTCCGACTTTGTGAACCCATATTTTCCTGCCCTGCCTATACAATTCTCGGTCTCTCTACCGTCACCATCAACTCTCTCTGATACCTTCCCATCCTCGTCGTCCACCCATCCCCAGAGTAACGTCGATGCAATAACCACAATACCCCCCAGCCTCTTGCCATCTCCACCACCAGAATCCACATTACCTCGTCGACGTTCACCCTCTCGACCAGCTTCTACGTCAATACCTGTTTCTCCTACCGAAGAGTCTGCCCAAGACCTCGCAGGTCTTCTATCAGACCGGCGGCAAGCACAACTTTCTGAAAGCGGGCATCGCACCATTTACGAAATTAATCAGAACATCCAGAACAGTCACACAACTCATGAAGCAGAAGACGCGGGTGAGCAAGCTGCCGTTGGGAGGCTGTCAAGCATGAGTTTGATGGCAGCCGTGACCGCAAGTGGTATGTTGTGTTTCTTTCAAGTACTAAACCCGTTTTACTCTCTTATTCAGGGACGTTGGGAGAGGAAGCCAAGCAAGCCTTTGTCACAGAAGTGGTCAGAGTTGGTCAGGATTCTATGTACTGGGTCAGGCGCGAAGCATCATTCGCTTTGGGCGCGTTAGCCAAGGTCGTACCAGAGGAAATCGTGATTTGTTCTCTAGTATGTATACTCCACATCCCTACTATTCACAGTCTGATCATTTTCAGCTTCCTCTATTCAACGCACTAAGACGAGACTCGGTTTGGCATGTGAGGCATTCTGCCTTGTTTGCACTTCCTGCCATCCTGCCCCGACTACCTCACAAACAACGACGTTCATTGGCGCTTGAGACCATCTTTACCCTTGCTACCGACGAATCGCCTATGGTGCAGTCCGGGGTCTTGGAAGCGCTTGGAGAGGTGCTTTATACGTTTCACGATGATGAAGGAGGGCCTCCGACAGAGTTGGTGGAGTTGTTTCTTGGACAGAGAGAAGGGCCACAACATCGTCCTCAGGAGATGGAATTACTCCACAACATCGTGGATCGGCCACTAATTTGTGCATTTAATTATCCCGCTGTCGCATTGACACTAGGTCGGCAACGATGGGGAGAGCTCCGACTTGTGTATCTTGAGCTTGCAAAGAACCGGGCTGTCAAAGTGCGACGGACACTAGCAGCGAGTGTCGGTGAATTGGCAAAAATAGTTGGCACAGAGAATGCTCAGCGGGATCTAGTTGCTGTATGGTGGGATAGCATACGTTGTGAAGATGAAGAGGTACGGACGCGCGCGGTGGAGAGTTTGCCGCAGCTAATAGGAGTTGTGGGGACAGAAGTGGAGGATAGCCTGGTGCTTGGTCTAGAGACAATCTGGGACGAAGGCGGATTTCGTGGTTGGCGCGAGCGGGAAGAGATTGCACTCGGACTAACTGTTTTGGGAGGGAGTACCGGGCCAAAGGGGCGGCGTCTGGTAGTTGGGTTGGTTCACCGCGCTCTTGAGGATCGCGTGACGGCGGTCCGTGAGGCGGGCGTGCGGGCGGTTGCCGGATTATGGCCTTTACTCGATCCTAACGCGCTGGAGCAACTTCGCGCAGATATCGGTAGCCTCTCCCAATCACCCGTCTTCAAGAGGCGCATGACGTAGGTTTTCATAGCTTCATCAAACATGGCCTCCTAACGTCAATTTATCTAGTTTTATTGCCTGTCAACACGCGCTAGCGGCTGTCGTACCGGTCGACAACGAGTTCTTCATTCCTCTCCTGCCTCTTGCTGATGACCCTATCGATGCCGTTCGCATTCGTCTTGCCCGTCTCGTAGCCTCCCTCTCTGCTACTCCATCACCCCTTCTCCTCCAACTCACCCACCGTCTTTCTCGTGATCCGTTATCCGATGTCAGGGCGTATGTCCTCCATCCCGACTCTCAGCAATCCCTCGAGTGCTATTCTATTTTTTCTCGCCCTCCTCCAACCCATCACCCATCAAATGTCCCACTGCCTCTTGCCCTTGTTTCCACCGGCTTTCCGGATCCAGATCAAAACACATTCTCTGCTGACATAGACTCATCGTCTGATCAATTCAGTCAGTCCGTCTTCACTGGAGTTTCTCATGCTGAAATAGATGGGAATATATCTGCATCCATATCGCCAGTTCCCGCGTAACCCTGATCATATCGTCCACATCCCATCTACATCTATCATATACTCACATATACATTTCCCTGCGTACGTTATTCTTCTTACTTATACTGCATAATTCCATTGCAATTTTAGCATCAAACCCGTACTCTCAGGATCTGGTAGTGTTACTTGTGTCATCAAGGACAATGATGTATTCGATTTTCGGTGTCGCATTACCATCAAACTTCCTGCCGGGCTGAGTTTCAAAACCGCCTTGATGACCCTCACTTTGCAACAGCGTCCCATCGCTTGCCCTTCATGATGCTCTTCTGAGGACTAGTTGGGTTCCGTGCTCCACTTCATTGTCCTCCCTATTGTATTCGTCCCCGGACGATATTTGCTTGCCATATGGGCTCAAGTTTCTTAAAAGTCTTGCGTTATATCGTGTTTGGTGCGAGCGTCCCGCTCTGAATTTGCCCCTGAAGATGTCACGCTGATTTATCTACGGGTGCTTACTAAGTTTTATTCATTTTCTGCAACGCCATCGTCACTAGTGTTGCAGTATGGAACCATAGCCTTGCTCAGGCAGTAGGTTGGAAATGTACGCCGGTCTCTTTGTTGTATTCGTTATGACGACCCCGACACTTGACGTTCCGTCTTCAGCGCGGATCGACGTATACCTCATATTTCTTGGCTGTTTAGGACTGATCCATATATTTACCATGTCGGTCACCTTTTTGTACGCCTTTCTTGGCGCTTATCGTTGACTGCCTAGAATTTTTATCGAATTGGCATATAGGCATAGTATAACGGGTCGGGTTTGGTTTGAATGTCTTTGGTTTGGAGTATTTTGGATATTGTATATCGGTGAGGGATTATGCGAGAATATAGATAGACTTTCATCTAATGATGTGGACACTACAGGTGGCGCCATTGCAGCGACTGCCCTTCTTCCTTCCCACTTGTGTCGAGGTAAGTAGTCTGAAGTTGATGCCCTGAACAAAGCGCCTTGTGACGTTTGGATAATACAAGGACTTACTCTCCCCCACGATACTTGCACTTCTTCGCATTTGCTCCTTGCATTCACATGGATTATGACTGGTATTCGTGCGTTGTTACGGCATGTTTTTGTCATCATCGCGCTGATAATTCCGTCTAGTTCTGTCATACTTTGCACTTCTTGTCACTGCTTCTTCGCTCCAATTCCGACGTGATACCCAGATATTCCACAGCTATGTCCACAAATTCCCTTGGGACGAACTTTGTCGATCGATAACCAAGCCTCCTCCTCCTCCTCCTCCTCCTCCGTCGCTTCCCCAAGTTTACAAAAAGATGCCATCTATCATAGCGCCAAAGCCGCAGCATCCTCCGCCTGTCGCGATATTCAACCACCGTGCGGGTCTCAGTTCTGAGTATGAGATTGAATCCTATGCTACCCCGCAGCCTACCGAAGCCCCCCTCCCTGCATTCACACCTCCACCTGCGTTGTTGTCCATGATGCACAAACCGCTCAATCCTTATGATGAAACCTATCAGCCACAACCACAGAGCTACGCCACATCATTCTACCCACAACAAGTCCAGGCCGTCATCACACCCTCCATCACACCCGAATCCAATCCTGACCAGACAGAGGCTCGCGTCGCCGTGCCAAGCCGGTCCCCGACCCAGAAACACCTCCGGCTCTATCACGCACGCCACGAGGAGCCTTCGCCGCTAGGCAGCTGGCCGCGCCGCAGTATTCTTGCCGCGATACCTGGAAAAGTAAGGCGGAAACCACCGCCTCCTGGTCCTGGGATAGGTATTAGTAGTCCTCGACCTCTGCCGGTGGTCGCTGCAGCAACGACGGCGTCGCCTGGAACGTCTGTTTCCCATCCCGTTGCAGGGCCCTCTGTTTCCGGTTCCGTTGCGGGACCCTCTGCTTCCGGTCCCGTTGCAGGGCCTTTGGCTTCACATCCCGTTGCAGGGCCCTCTGCTTCCCATCCTGTTGCAGGGCCCTCTGCTTCCCATCCCGTTGCAGGGCCCTCTGCCCCCCCTCCCGTTGCAGGCAGTTTTGCCGCGGCTCCTCAGGCGGCAGCCACGTCCTCGCACCCTCCTTCCTTCCCCCCGCGGGCGCGACCTTCAGGTCCAAGACGCAGGTCCGACGGAGAGGCACGTGTCACAATCCCAGAGTTGTCACTGGGTCGAAACGCTATTTCGTATCAGCTTGGTAGATGACCCTGTAGAATGTGTGCTGTATGATTTGAACATGTAACTTTATCTTCATAGGTTTATCTTGTCTCTCGCTGAGAACTCTATGTATATGGGCCTCAGGATGTAATCATCAATTGCGACATATTATGTAAGTATTTGCCATCAAATAATCATTGTTCCTGCTGGCAACTGGACACAGATGGTTCCGATGTGCATAAATGGCTATTGTTCGGCGGCATTGTTTGCTGGCATTGTTTGATGGCATTGTTCAGTTTTCATCCAAGACCAGCGCGCGGAACATGTACTCTGGGCCACATATTAATGCATGCGACTGTATATTGTCCCTAACCTTGATCATAGCTGGGGATTCCAGCTTTCGTGTCTTTCTCCCTCTGTTTCTAGTATCACCATCTTGTATATTCACCAACGAACGACACTTGACTTATCATGCAGAATCCATTCCTTATTGCTCGTTTCGTTGTTTTTGGTGAATTATATATACCATATCTGAAGGTCTTCTTACCATCATCTCTGATAGCTCTTCTGGTTAACTTGAACATCCTTATGCTTGCTTTTGCGGCATGGAGTGTTGGCATTGCGGTTCGTTCTAGCCTCTCTCGTACGCTGATCTCTATCTGTCTGTGAACTACAGCTCCCTCATGAATTCTTCTAGCCCCTGCTACAACTGTCTTCTTCATCCTTGAGAGCTGTGCCCTATTTTTCGGCGTCATTCTGTAAGCCACATCTTCTCGCTATGTCGTCACGCACTGAAACCGAACAAGAGGAATGATAGAACTCCTCGTCACACGAGCGAGAACTTCCCCTGTTCTCTTTGAGTGCATATGGACAGCAATACTAAGTGTGTTCCAAATTGGTGAGTGTACGCGATACTTGGCGCGATTTGGATATATCAAGTCTCATCCTCAGGCACGGCTATCAGCGCAACTGTGAATGTCTCTGGAGTATGCCGGCCAACTGGTACGACAATACCTTTAAATGCATCTTCGATCATTTCATTTTGTTCTAGATGACTGGGAATTGTGTGCATCATCTTCTCTTCTTATCCCAGTCTCTTGGCTGAGTAGCATCATTCGTGGGTTTAACTCATCTTTTCATTCGCGTTGGTCCTCATCTTTCGCGCGCTGTAGTATTCACATATTTTTCGGCGCTTTTTATCACTGCCTTAGCCCACGTTTCTCTCTTCCCTGAGATCTGGTCCCAAAGTATCAACTTCATAGACTGGTTCAGTCTTCGGAATCCTACCTTCAAAAGCGAGGTGGTCCCGGAAACCGATACTTGGTTGCGTTATATAAAGGACATTGAGGCCACAGGCTCTCCCTCTGAGGACACCACGAGGTATGCTCCCTGGGCGAAGACCGTTCGTCGCGGGATCGATCCGCCTTTCAACATCCACGGACCATCTGCGGCTAGTTCATCTTCCAAGGCCACAACCCCCTTCGTGGCTCCTCTTCGTATCCAGTCGAAGACTATCGCAGGCTCGCGCTTCATCGAGAGGTTTCGTGAATCAGCAAGATTGTCGCGGCGAGAGAGCGTGTCCCAGATGCAGTCTACGAGTCAGGGTCAAGTAAACTCATTTCCATCTCGCGTCGAAGATTATGATCTACCGATTCCACTCCCACGTCTTTCAGAATGGATTCACGCCGATGCTATTAACGTCCACGACTTGAATGTTACTACATCTTCATGATTGACACTTCTTATATTTAAAGTGGGCACATGTAATCACGAATTCTGATGGACTATTCATTAGAAGACAGAAGACACGTTGAGCATTTCCAGCATTCTAACATCACTACGCATAACTACCCTGCAAGTATCACCGGTACAACATATATCATCCTATTACATAGTAAATGAGGGTCCGCTAAACCTAAATTTGAACCGACGCCAAACGTTTCCGTAGTTCGGTCCATTAGACCTGAGTTTGAACTGACGCTAAACGTTTCCGTAGTTCATGATTCTCGCTTTGGGCAACTGATAGTTCTGTCTTAACGATGCGTAGTTGCTCCAAGGTCTCTGCGAGTCTTTGGGCCGTTTCCTCCTCTATTTCACCAGCGCCAACAGCAACACCTTCGAGAAAGGCAACATCAGTTCCGTTGCTTGGGCATTGACAGCATCATGTTACTCACCCCCTACAAGTTTCACAAGTCGCCATAAACGTAAAACGATCAAGAGTCCTGCAAGCTCTCGTTCACGCCCTTTCAATGCAACTTCAAGCACAAAAGTAATGATGATGATGAAGGCATCAAAAAGATGCAATCCTGCATGGATGACACTACCAAATGGATTGTAGAAATGAGGGCCAAACGCCCATGTTGCCAGTGGAATTTCGACCATGAAGAGAGACGTGATGACCAGGGAAATGTGAGATAGAACCTCCAGCCATAACGGCAGTTTTCCCTCTGCTTCCCCACACTCGGGAGAGAGTACTGTGTAGGTTAGGTCCGCAAGCACACAGGCCGCGTCAATTGAAATCTGCAAAGCAGTTTGGGCAATATTTCTGCCACGTCAAGCATTAAATCGTACCAGGAGAATGACAGCGGTGTGCAGACGCCGATCCTCAAGGAGCTCTGCAGTCTTTTTGCGCCAAGTTGTAGGCTCTGTGTCATTCTCGACCCTTGGATTAACAGAGGGGAGTAGGGGCTGGACCTCTGACATTGTCGTTGCAACCGAAGGAAAGCGCGGCTTAGACAAGAACTATGAGGTGTACACACTGTAGAGGCTTGATTTAGGCTAAATCATTGAGATGCCTGTCTAACGGCCTGTTCTACGGCCAGCGCTACGGCTTCACTAGATAGAGGGTTTTTTTGTGATGCATCATTTATAATAATGGTAAATTTAGCCTAGATAATGCATTATACAGTAATTACCATACCTCTAGGCCTAGGCCTGGCTAAGCAGCTGTTGTGTCATGCTTTACAGAAACATTACTTATAACTAATACACTATGAATATGACTGTTGGGCTCTAACACAAGGAGCCTATGTAGCCATCAGACCTAGCTCACAATTAGGCCGGGTAAAGGTTTTGTAAGGTTTAAATTTGGGACAGGCACGTTGCTCCATCCCGCTTGGCAGGAATCTTATATCACGTTTTGGGCAAGATACTAATAATAATCAGTGGAAATAGTGCATCACCAGCCTATACATACTAATTACAATATAAAATGATGCATTAAATTGACACTATCGGCTGACACGCTGACGGCCTGGGTTTCTTTTGAAAGGTTGTCATATTTTTCCCTCCAACTTGAACGTTTGGCCAAGAGGAGTGGTTGCTAAATCAATTATATTCAGAGTTCCTTTGCAAATTAGCACAAATCTCAGCGTCGTTGCGCCCTAAGCCGCCCGGATATTTCTCCTTGTCTGTGATATCTACGTCAAGATCTCCCATAGTTCCGGTCTAATGGCACTTTTCCCGCTGGACACGAATTTACTGGTCACTGGGTCAGCGCACGTCAATCATACGCTGGACCGGCCTGTCCATTTGTGAGTCTTAAAGGGCCCGCAGGCTCAGAATATAGAGGTATCAAGTACTTTTCCCTCCTGCTTCGTTCTTGCTTGTTTTCGTTTAACTTCCTTTTGGTCGCCATTTCGAAATGTTCTGGCGGGTTTCTCACTTTCTTTCGTTCTTTCTTTTGCATTTTCATTTACGAACAATCAGTGGCGCTCATTTCTTTTAAATATACTATCGTGCTTGGTTCACCTTCAGATTTGCCCGTACAGTTGTTTTTGGTTAGTGATAATCAATTTGGATCTGCGGTAAAATAATGACTTAATTTCAGAACTCATCATAATTCTCACATAGATTATCATCTTGATGATATCCTTCTTCACGAATGAAATGCCTACAATGGCGGCCAACCTAGCTTTCTTTGTGGTCCGATGCTTTGATATCTAACCTTGGGCCAGGTGTCGTCAGTATCATGTCCTTAGCTACCAACGCTGTTTCCGCGACATTTTTGTATCTGATGTGAGAGCGTCCTCGCAGTACTTAACCCTGGTCGAAGTCACATTTCCTAGGATTGTCGTAAACGTCCCATCTTTGGCAAGATGCCATGTGGGTCGCCTTCTTCCTTATGCTTCAACGAGTCTGTTCCACATGGACAACATTTTCATCCTAAAGGCGCGGTCGTTGTTTATAAGGTGATGCTATGACTTTACTCTGTGTAGTCCCAATGTCCCGTGCAACAACCTAGGTAATATTTCGAACATCCTGCGAGACGGCAGCCAAATTCAGCGTGTGCTTTGGAAGGTTCCGAGTTGGGCTGCAAGCATATCACTCTTGGCAGCAATGTCATACATCCCTCCTCACGGCCCTCCGCCCAACCGCGGGAAGCTGCATAAGATTCCAAAAGAGAAGATTGCGTAAACCATCCCAATGTAACCAAATATAGAATCAGAAGAGTACCTTGACTATACAACTCTTGGATACCACATGCGTACTCAACAAGTCCTGCTATATACTCGAAGCCTTCTATCTGTTCAAGTATGTTGACAAATCGTAGTGTGGGTTCTGTTTGCTCTTACATGCATTCGCACAACCTTTGTCAGCTGTCCGCGTATAGTGGCCCATTGAATCCAAGGATCAGGCAATCTCTGCGTCGAGTCGTGGAAGAGGTGCATCTTCTAAGCCCTCTTCTCCCGCTTTCACGTACTCTCTGATTGGCTGTTCATGAGCCCAAAAACAATCTACCCTCCTAGATTCCTCGAACACCGGGGGGATGAATACATCCAGAATCTTTATCAAATCCATCTGAAGACCCTATATCTCATTTTCCCTCCTCGTTCTCAGTAGGCCCGGTTGAAATGCATCTTCCCTTACAACTACCACCTCCCGTTCTGTATTTTCCAACGCAGGCCAAGCGAGACTCCCTCTGCCTGCATATGCCCACCCGAGACACCTGAACGCGTCAACTGCTCCCCTCAACAAGATAGAAAATTCAGGTTATTGGTCCAATGTTGGCATACCCATTTCTCTGCAGCCATCGTTGCAACCCCCGTCGCCGACCGCGGAAGTAATGCCTCCTCTGTCATTTTATGGTTGCCAGCTTACACTTTGACAGGGGCAGTGAGCCTGAAAATGGTGGTGAATTGGGATCTCCAGCTTCATCAACAAGGTCTCTCCGTCTCCCGACTACTCCATAGATATTACCACTTCCAGAAACCCGACATACCTCTCGATCCACAACGATAGTAAAACAAGTATCACGCACTTCATCATCATCAAATGATGTTCAACATTCGGGGAAGAAAATAAATTGAATCTCGAGTCGCGAATTCATGACAGTGGACAACTCGCATTACTTATACACTACTCAGTCATTACACATCGCTATCTGCATATTTCTCGTACCTGTTACATATTTTGGTCTTCATCCCCGATATTTTGCATCGCTGCGAGACCTGAATTAAGGTGGGGGCTAAATATATATAATGTGTATGATCGATCGTACAAGGAGAATTTCATCCTGATTATATATACTTATGTCCACTGTGATCGCCACAATTACAACTCGTATCTAAAGGGCATGCAAGTGTCGTCCTGTCATGGACGGTCGTTGCGCCACTCTTGATTCTGACATAGGATCACTCCGAATTTTTTCTAGCCTTAGTCATTTCCAGGCACAAAATTGGACTTTAGCAGAGCGAGCAGTCAAGATTTTCCCGGTCAGTTCAAATGCTCTCTTTCGACCACTAGTAGTTACGCTGTTGTATAATAGTCAGCGTAAACAACAGCGCGCCGCACGCGTCACACACAGAGAAGTCTTGGGAAAAGCTGTCATATGGCTCGAACGTCGAGAACATCAGACTTCCAGTCAGGTACCTTGTCACCGACCCGAACAACCAGCTTTGACTGTTCTTGACAGCAAATTGGTCGCAGGCGATGGAAATCCGTCAAGGTTGACAAGAAACTAACTTTACCTAGTTCCGTAAGCGAGATTAAGGCAACGCAAAAAGTCTCGCGGTGAGACAGAAATACATGGTCCGTATTGATGGGGCCGGGCAAGGACTTGAATCTTGTCGCTGGGATTGGCTCAGTGGCACTTGGTGTCCGATGTACTTCATCTTTTCTTTGGAGTGGCGTTAATAGTCATGACCGTTCCTCCTCGTCCACAAGGTCGATCACCCCGACTTTAAACGAAGTTGAGACTATCTTGCAATCATTACTATGATCCAGCTGCAATTACTATGTCGAAGATCCGCGTGATCATTACAGTTCCACCAAGGGACATTGTTTACAGCGGCCAAGATCGTTATTTTCCTGTGGGTTTCAGTATACTGGAAACTTTTCATATGTAGTCTCCAAGATGAATTTGGTATTATGTCCGGTACGACCATTGAACTAGTTTGAGAAACAAATGCCGTACGTCCATGGCGACTCATAAAACCTGATTAAATACAAAATTGAGATTGATAGTTCAGCGTTAACGTATTAATTTGTGTCAGGCCTGATGAGGCTTAAGCTTGATCCTGCAGCATTCCTGCCTTCCAATGTACAGTCAACAGTAGTCACTAGTGAATTGAGAAAAAAATAGAGACAGTTTATTGATGTTAACGGGCTCGTTGAATAATAGTCCGATTCAGGTCTTGATCCCGTAGCTACCCATGACTTCCAAGCTATAAGATACGGTACGTCATAGTGGGGTGCACAACAGTAACAAAGATCTCGTAAACAAATGACCTTGAGTCCTGCCTATCCGACCGTCAACGCGCTAACGTTTCAGACCTGATTTGAATCGGATGGCCACGGTTTTCACCCGATTTGCTTCGCGCAGCTGCAAGACCATTCGGGGACGCCCTGGATTTCATTCTCTCCTTCATCAAACCCATTTCCGGTTCTTTACTTTACGACCTATGGCTTTCCTCGTTCAACCTACTACCCCTGTACATCTCTGGAAGTCATATGCACCGTTCCTCACAGTCGCAGCAGTTGGACTCGGCCTTTGCGCAAATAGCCAGCCTGTCTTTTGTGATGGTATTCATGTCTCACAACACAATTTTCCCCTTGCTCAAGCTACAAGTAGCACCAGTCACGACCGTAACCTCCGATGAAACGCATGTTGCTGTTAATCCAAGCACAGAAAATTACTCGCCCCCACCTGTGTCGTCGGTATCTCTATCCCAGCTCTCTTTTGGGACAGTGACCGGGATTTGCGCCGGCGTATTTGTCAAAAAGGGCACTAAAGCAGCTGCATGGTTCCTGGGAGGCATCTTCGTACTTCTCCAGGTGGGTTGTTACCATTCTAGCAAAACAAGCCGGTAAGGACAATGTTTGTACCAGTACTTGTCGTCTGCATCTCTCGTCCGCGTCGATTGGGAAAGACTTGCGACCCGATTTCAGAAGAAATTCCACGTTTCGGACGCCAACGGTGTCAGCCATCCTCCCACCGTGTTTGCGCTGTGGAAAGGTCTCTTGGATTTCTTGACTGCCGACTTCCAGCCTCGTGCCTCTTTCATAGCTGGCTTTGTATTAGGGCTGCGGATTGGATAATTAAATCTGTATCATACCAATTGTAATTACTAGGGAAAAAGTGCAACCTGAGTGCGTTTCTACATCAACAGTACAATAAAGTGTGAAACATCGTGAAAAACAAAGTAAGGTCCAAGAGACTAATATTTCTATTTTAAGAGTTTAGAAGGATATATAACCGGTGAACGATAGTAGTAGGGGAATTAGTGTCAAATTGATGTGTTCCGTTGGCGCTCGCGTACATATTCCTCGATTTTATTGTGATGTCCAAGTGCTTCTCTTAAAGCTGACAATCTATCTGCTTTCTTCAAACCTTTTGGATGCGGAGTCGAGTATTCGACCGGGCCACTGTATCGATGTCTAATGGCTTCCCATTGTCGGTGCAAGAGCAACTGGCAGGCCAAATCTTTTGATTTAAGCTTCTTCAATTCGGATTTATCTTTCAGTCGTGGAGCGATGTCAGCCTTTTGTAGGGAAGGGATGATCACGCCCCAATCATTATACAATTGCTCTTCTTCCTTCAATCTCGATTGCTGTATTGCTTTCTTGAAGACAAATTCGAATCCACGTTCGATTGGTCCTCCAAGTTTTAAGAGCTTCTGGACTGGAATAACGCAGATATTGTGAGGATCCTTGGGGAGTGTTACTGCGATATCCTTGATTCTTTCGCAGGTTGTCCTGTTACATTCGGCCGGAAAGACAAAAAGCCCACGAAGAACACTGTCATATCGAGCTTCTTGCGGATTGAATCGTCGAGGAAAGTGGCGAAGGGTATAAACAGTGCATTCCAAAAGATCGTTGGGACCTTTGGCATTTCCATCTGACCCGTTTGGCCTTGAACACGGATGTGACCAATCGCAAACGGAGATTCACGTACATCTTTCCAGTACTGTGGGGGTAACGCTCCGGATGGCTTGCTTGATATCCTTTCTATGGACGTGGCTCTGTGCCCGACTTGGAATGCCAGTGATAATCTTTCCTGTGCATTCGAGCTGTAGTCGAAACATTATATCGAGACCAAGCTGCTCCATAGGGAATAAAAATAGTGCCTTATGCCGTCCGGCAAGCCACTCGAGGTTCCTTCATATTCCTGATAATCACTCTTACCCTTGAGCGCTTTATATATAAATAAATGGCTGGGAGAACTTGACACTAGTTCCAAGTGTCCAGAAGATTCAAAAGATTCTGTTTCAATGGGATATTGAGAAGGTGCAACCCTAAAAGCCTCAGAGGAATCATGCCAACATGACACTAATCGAGCTCTTTGCCATGGTAAGCCCCCGTCGTTTCCTGTGTTGGCAAAATCAAAAATGCGCGAGAGCTGATGAATTTTCAGAAGGAACCAGCAAGGTCGATTGCCGGATAACAGTCCAACCCGTTTCCGACAGGGCTATGTTTTCCTATTTGTTTCAGAGAAGTAATCGTATTGCTCTTTGCACAAATCCTCTTGTGAATTGAGCCAGATGTCTGCTGCAAAATATGCCAAGGGCTCGTCAAAGAGAGGTTCTCCATCCTCTATCCATGCCCTGAGGATCGAGCAAAACCACACTCTTCTAACTCGTCATTGGTCACCTTTATAGTCGTTGAGAAGTCCAAATTTCCACTCATCAGCCGCTCGTACGTCATACTCTGTACATTGTCCATGAGGGCATATTTCATTGTCGAGACTATCAAGTTACAAGGAATCATCCAGCTTGCTGAGTTGAGATCTCGAATAACTGACCTCGTTCATAGCCGAGGAAGATTCATTGGGCCTGTTATTATTGATTACTTGGTAGAATGTAAAAAATCGGGAGGTTATTAGACAACAATGCAAAATACATCACGAATGATCGATTTTTTCGCCATGGCCTCCTCGCTTCCTCATCATGGGACGCCGCGCGAAACAAAAACAATCTGCGCCGGAGCCTCTGGATCACGCGGCAAATTTGACCTCCAAAAAGCTTGGAAAAAGGAAAGCGGATAGTGATTCTGGCAACGATGACAACGTATTGCGTCCAACTAAAAAAGCTAAGGATCAAAAACGAAAGGCTGCCTCGACGAACAATTCAAAGAAGTTGTCTACGAACAAGAGTAAATCTGCCTCCAGACCTGTTTCTGACAACGACTCCGGAGATGGTTGGGAAGATGTAGACAGCGGGATGGAGCAAGACAAGTATGTAGTGTCATCCATGTCTCTTTTGAGGCTCTAAATCGTTATGAAAGTTTTGGTCACGCGGAGCAATTTGTTGGTAGCTTGGATGATTTCATGCAGGAAGACAAGTACGTTCACGTTTATAATCAATTCTGTTGAGATCTCACTCGGATGCTGGAAGCGATGACCCATTACGGGGCACAGTTCAAAAATTTGATTTTGATACGGAAGAGGACGAGGAAAACCCTCAGCCTTTGTCAAAACGTACAAAGTCAAAACAGAGTGAACGCCCCTCAAAGATCATCTCTACGGCTTCGGATGCGTCTGATTTTGACGAGGACTCAGAGGATGAAGATGGCCGTGTTACGATGGCCAACATGGAAGCTCGCTCACGCGCACTTGATGCCAAAGCCGCTGCAGAGGCTGAACTAGATGAAAAAGAGTTACAAGGAGCTACTGCTAGTGATCAAGAGGATATCGACGTTGAAGGAGAGCCCGACGCAGAAGAGATTGATGCAGAACCCTTCCATTTGCCGACAGCTTCTGAGCGGGAGGTGGAGAAGCAGAGTGGTGGGCCGGATGTTCATGTTATCCAGCGGCGGATGCGAGAATGCGTCAGAATACTGGGTAAATACAGGCGGTTAGCTGAAAAGAATCGGTGCGTTTTGACACATCTACTTCGGGTTTGCTAGTTATAACCTATGTTGCCAGTTCACGGTCAGAGTATACCGATCAACTTGTTTCCGATATCGCTAGTTATTACGGTTACAACGATTTCTTGGCAGAAAAGTTATTTCAGCTATTCCCTGTCGCAGAAGTATGCATCCCCGTCTTCTTCTTGGTCAGTGTTTGATCTCATTTTGTAAAAAGGCGATCGAATTTTTTGAAGCAAACGAAGTACCGCGTCCCGTTACGATTCGGACTAACACTTTAAAAACGCGGCGTCGCGATCTTGCTCAATCCTTAGTCAATAGAGGTGTTAATTTGGAGCCAATCGGCAAGTGGACCAATGTTGGATTGCAGGTGTTTGAGAGCAGTGTTCCAATTGGTACGTCAGCTGCCGGCGATGACATTCAAAAATGAACATATCATATCATCGAAGGTGCAACTCCGGAATACCTGGCTGGACACTACATGCTTCAGGCGGCTTCTTCGTTCCTTCCTGTCATTGCACTTGCTCCTCAGCCTAATGAACGTGTCCTGGATATGGCCTCTGCACCCGGTGGAAAGACTACCCATATCGCTGCTCTGTTGCAGAATACTGGTGTTGTTTTTGCTAATGATACTAACAAGGCGCGTACCAAGAGTCTGACTGCCAACGTCCATCGCCTCGGATGTAAGAATGTTGTTGTGTGTTCTTATGACGGCCGAGAGTTTCCTAAAGTGATGGGTGGATTTGACCGGGTGCTCTTGGACGCGCCATGCAGTGGTACAGGTGTCATCAGTAAAGACCAGAGCGTTAAAGTCAACAAGGTATTTCCATATCGTTTGCACATATGGACTTTGATGTCTTATTTCTGCCCAATAGTCCGAACGTGATTTTACACTGCTCTCGCATCTGCAAAAACAGTTAATTCTGTGTGCCATCGACAGTGTTAATCCTGACTCAAAAACTGGGGGTTACATCGTTTATTCGACGTGCTCCGTGACCGTGGACGAGAATGAATCTGTGGTTGACTATGCACTTCGGAAGCGGCCCAACGTAAAGTTAGTGGACACCGGCCTGGAGTTCGGTCGTGAAGGCTACACAAAATATCGCGGCAAAACGTTCCACCCTAGTGTCAGCCTGACACGGCGATTCTATCCACATGTACACAATATGGATGGGTTTTATGTTGCCAAATTCAAGGTTGAAAAAAGATCAAAAGCCACACCTGTTGATGAACCCGTTCTGGAACAAGTGCCTCCTTTTGTCTTAGGTGAAGACGCTGTAGAGCAGACGCAGGAAGAAGTAGGGTTTGATTCCGAGGAAGATACACCATATTTGGAGGGTATGTTCCTCTCTTACAAATGAGTTGAAGATGATAACTGACTTGCCACTTGCCTCAATTAGAAGCGAAACGGAGACGTATGAGAGCAAAAGGGCTTCGTCCGCCTCCTCGCTCAAAGCCGATATCCATAACAGCCTGATACAAGTATGCCGGTAGGTTGATTGTGCATGTATTCACTTTGCGTGTCCAGTATTATGAAATGCTCTATCGTGACAGTTTGTCGGAATCCTACGGGTTCTGGCGTATAGACTGCTGTTAGGTCATCATGAAAGCAAGCTTCGGAGGAGTTTCGATCATTTGTAGACACCAACAATGGATCACTGGCGCAAGCCGTCTTCAATGATACTTGCGGACGGATCAAGCCGAGCGAAAAATAGATTACGTGTTATAATTCATCAGATCGCAACGATCATGAAGGCCTTGGATTGTCATGATCAGTCAAGTCTCTCTCGCCGTGTTCTTTCGCTAGCTTCCGTCATGTCCACCTAGGAAGGGTGCTGATGTGAATAAGTGGAATCAAACGTCACCGAGAATCCGAATTGCGGCCGGTCATCCACCTGAGAAACGGTCCATCATCACTGTGGAAGTTTGGCCACATGAGCACATTGACATATATCATATCACACGTGCTGAGGCAGCAATGAGGGTGCCCAAATACGGCGAACAGCTGCTCATTCTGTTCATGCAACTGTGTTATGTGCATGTCGAAGGTTGTATGTGACATTTTTCTTTTCTGCCGTGGTAATGTACCAAATTCGATTGAGTACGACTTGCGACACAATAATCCGAATGTTAGCAAGGTGACTCATAAGACGATAAACACACTTATCGGATCATGAGTAGCACTCGTTTGCTGAGCAGTTGACACGCTAATGGGGATAAACAAAGTTGTCCCGTCTAGAACACATCAACCGGAAGATATACATATAAGTACAATATCAGTACGATATCCCCATACGCCAAGGTACACACAATACCCTTTGTTCCAAGAAGCGGCGTTGGCTGAGAGTTTCAACATAAAACATATGTATCTAGATATGCTAATTATCTCAGGCTAGAAGAACAGAAGTAAAACCAGTATGAAGGGGCAGCTACAATAGATATGAGAAACAGAGATCGTTCTGAAAGTGACGTTTTCAGATGTGGTGGCAAATTAGTCGTTGGTCTGCGGAGAGGGAACTGGAGAGAAATTACATGGGCTTCGCTGGCAAACGTTCGCCTAGACCACGTCATGGTTATCAAATCGAGGGCGTGAGATGAAATAAGTGATGTATCCGCGCGTAGGTAGTAGGTACAGATAAGAAGTGCGGGATACATTCTGGAGCACGTTAGAACACGAGAACATGTGCATGTACAAAGGACTTTCATGCAGTTTGAGGCGCCAGTAAGGGTTGCAGCCATTCAGACACTTTCCACAACACACCATAGAAACGCTCCTTAGTGATCGTGATCGTGCTGAACAAATTGATGCTTCTGTTGGGGCGATAAGCGGAGGCAAATGAAGGTAAGCCGTAAGGATAGAGAGAAGCACTAAGCAGCAAGACATAAAGGTGGAGACAGAACCAGTATGTAGTGCATCGAGTATGTACAAAGGGGATCTACGGAGGACTAGTAGTTAATAGTACAGTACGTACGATTTGAGATCGACGAGGGCGATTGTCACAAATAAGGACTAGTGAGCCAAACAACAGGCAAACAGATGGAACCAATAAAAAGAAGGGTTCGCACTAAAAATGTCTGACTCTTTATCCCTCCTTCCTTATTCTCTCGACTCCCCCAGCTATCCCGGCAGGTATTCAGCTGCTTAGGACGCTTATTTTCTCTCTGTCTCTCTCTTGCACCTAATACTCTTTCGTGTATCTGTCTTCTTTCTCTTTCTCTTTCCTCCCCTCTTCCTTACACAACTTGCAGCTTCTTGCATTCTTTGCAATAATGTCCGCTCCTGAAGCCACTTCTGCCGCTCCTACTCCCGCCGAAACGGTCAAGGTCGCTGAGACCACTAAGGTTGACGAGACCATTGTCCCCGCCCGAGAGGTTGTGTCCGCTGCTTCCGAAGCACCCAAGGCTGAAGAGGCAACCTCTGTATGTCTTTTTTTGAAACTAATGTCCTGGTTGGCTTATCATTGGTCGTTAAGGAAACTGTTAAGGTTGTTGAGTCCGCTACTTCTCCTGCCCCTGAGGCTTCCGCAGAGCCTGCTGTCGCTGAAGTACCTACTGCTGAGCCGGTTCAGGAAGGGACCAAGCCTGTGAGTAACACATTTCCTTTTGGCAAGTACCATTTTAAAAGTTTATTAGGCCGATCCTGAGGCTGAAGCAGCTCCCAAGAAGGAGGAGCGTCCTAAAAGCCCCAGTATTCTAGCCAAACTCCTCGCTCCCTTCAAGAACGACAAACCAAAAGCGGAGAAGAAAGCGAAGGCTCCCAAGAGTCCTAAAAAAGAGAAAAAGAAGGAGGAGCCCATTGCTGAAGTAAGAATCACGTTGTAGTATTCTATCATGATTTACCTGTTCCTCAGGCTGCTCCTGTCGCAGAGGGAGTACCCAAGGAAGAGGTGACACCTGAGACTCCTGCTGCCGAGCCCGCTAAGGTCGAAGAGCCCGTTGAGGCCGTCAAGGAGACGTGAGTTATGAAATAGGTTGTCAATTTACTGATGAATAATTCCAAATTTTGGTTGGTAGCGAGACCGCTGAGCCCACTGAGCCTACTGTTGAGGCTGTGCCTGCCGTTCCTGTGGAAGAGAAGAAGGAGGAGAAAAAGGAGGTCAGTACCTCGTGCTTTCTTCCCACTTACGCGCTCACCTGACTTGCATTCAAAGGCCGCGAAAGCCAAGCGTCGTATCTCTTTGGGTGGTTTTTTCAAGCACAAGCCTAAGGCAGAGGTTGTGACACCTCCCAAGGTCGATGAACACCCACCCATGATTGACGAGCCTGCCCCAGTTGCTCCTCTTGAGGATCCTGCCTCGGGAACTGTTGCCGCCGCGGCCGAACCCGCTGTTGAAACCGCCACTCCTGCTCCTGCTGCCGTCAAGGAGCTTGCCAAGCCTGTCGAAGCTGCTCCTGTTGCTACCCCCGTTGTTGCAGCCGCCGCATAATCATGTCTTGATTATTTCTACTTTATGACCATGATGATCTTTTTCTTTCATTCTTTTGTTTGGGAATTAGGTTCGCCGGCTACGTAGCATAGCAGCCTCATACCCACCCATGTCTTACGATACATCTCGGATTTGCTTTTCGATTTGATTTATCTTCCTTGATGACCATTTATCACGACTAGCCTGATCCGTTCTTCTATACCTAATCCTCGATTCATTATCTCGAGTCTCATACCCACATACCTTTTTATCGGATCGTGCTATATGTCTTTTAGGTTCAATTGTAATCCTTTGGTGTCTTCTTGATTTTTTAAAGTTTAGATTAGTTGTGATACCGCTTACGCCATTTGGCCAGTTCAAAATAATGAGTCACAAATTCTTGTTCCTGCTTCTTCAAGATGGTGCCCAAGTCGTCGAACAATGGCAAAGAAAAGCTGATTGATGACGACGAAGAGGTCCTCCAGGCTGTTATCCTAGCTGACAGTTTCAACAAACGATTCAGGCCACTCACGGCTCATAAACCTCGAGTGAGACCGATAGTTTTCGGCTTCATTTGAGCCTTATTGACGAAATCTACATAGTGTCTGCTTCCGATCTGTAACGCACCTTTGCTCGACTGGACTTTCGAAAGTCTTGCACTTGCTGGCGTACAGGAGATCTTCGTAATTTGCCGATCCCATGCAGACCAAGTCAAAGCAGCGATTAGGTATCTGGCTTTGGATATTTTCATTGACGGTCCCCTCCTCATAAATTTCCTATCTCTTCAGTGAATCAAAATGGTCAAAACCTGGATCTGGAATCAAGATTGTACCCATCTTGACAGCAAAAGAGACGTTTTCCCCCGGGGACGCCATGCGCGACATATATACTCGCGGACTAGTCACTAGCGACTTTGTCTTAGTGATGGGAGATCTAGTAAGCAACATACGTATAGACGAGGTTGTGCGGGTGCACAAGGAACGTCGCAAGGCGAATAAGGATGCTATTATGACCATGGTCGTGAAAGAAAGCGGTGCCAGGCATCGAACAAAGTGGGTCATTGTTCGTATGACTTAGTCTGTCTGTTCTCATGGCGTGTTCAGAGCTCGTGGCGACTCTTCTGTATTTGTTCTGGACCCGGAGACGTCTGAATGCCTCTACTATGAGCCTGTTACCGCATACCCACCGACTACTCTGGCACACGTGCCGCGTGAAATCCTTGCAGCGCATCCAGAGTTGGAGATCCGAAATGACCTGATAGACTGTGCCATCGACGTGTGTTCTGTTGAGGTGATTCATTTCCCTCCACCCTTTGATTTGCTCTAATGCTTGTGTAGGTCCCCTCACTGTTCCAGGACAATTTTGATTACTTGGACATCCGGAGAGATTTTGTGCACGGCGTTTTGACCTCAGATCTTCTCATGAAGAACATTCATTGTTATGTTGCCAAGGAAGGATATGCTGCACGCGTCAAGGATACAAGAAGCTATGAATCTGTCAGGTAAATAAAGCCTTCCGTGTCCCGTTGTAATGCTTATTTCATCACCATCCTGGCAGCAAAGACATCCTCTCTCGATGGGTTTTCCCTTTGGTTCCCGATGATAATCATCCAAGCGGGCACATATACGAACATGAGCGGGGCAACAAGTATATTGCAAAAGATCAGACAGTTACTCTCGCACGGTGGGCCACTCCTCTCTTACCACCTTGACTTGATAACTTACGAGAGCAGGACGTGCAAGATTGGAAATAATACTATGATTGGTTCTTCAACGCAGATCAGCGAAAACGCAGAAATAGTCGCGTCTGTAATTGGTCGCAACTGCGCCATCGGGACTGGGACCGTCATTCGCAATTCATATGTATTTGACGGTACTAAAATTGGCTCGGACTGTGTCGTTGAACGTAGTATCATCGGTGCTGGCGTCTCCATTGGGGATAACTCGGTTGTACAGCGAGGATCCTTGGTCGGCGACGGTGTGGCTATCGGCCCTTCTGCATCGCTTCGTCCTTACGAGAGACTGTCGAAGAAGCGTGACTCAGAAGAAATATGCTCGTCGGACGAAGATTCGGACCTAGAAGACGTTGAGGCTCGTGAGTTGGTATTTTTTGGGTCCAATAACTACAGGTGTAATGGAATACATCTTCAGTACAAGATTCGCACAAAACTCTTGGCAGTGGTTCAAACGCGATCGTGTGGCCCACAGGGCCTTCTGAGGATGCTGAAGAGGACGATATCGCTACCTTCAAGAATGAGCGCTTCATGCGACTTGGTCCGTAGCATCGCGTACAAAGATCTCCGTGGCGTTCCTAACGTGATATATAGGGGATAACGCGTCCGATCTAGATGTTTCTGATGACGGCTCTGAGTCTTCAAGCAGCGAAAGTGACTCTGAAGACGCTAGCGATTCCGACGCGGACTCGGGCTCTCTCACTTCACCTTCCGATATTTCTTTGCCTCTCGACCTTCCCGCTGGGTCACCAATGGCGGAGTCCGAGTTCCAGAACGAGGTCAGACAGTCGCTGGAACGAGCGTTCGCAGAAGGGCATTCAATTGATAATGCGGCAGTCGAACTTAAAACGCTACGTATGGCAAGTAATGTACCCTTGACACGCGTACGGGAAGCGGTAGTGGGTGCAATTGTGGAAGAGATCCAGATCGTGGACGGCGGGCCGGTCGCACAACGCAAGGAGATATCAACTGTTGTCAGTAGGTGGGGAGGACTCATTGACAGAATTGGCGGTGTCGATCCAATAGAGACCGTGTCGGCGCTCCAGGTAGGCGTAGTCTAGCATGGAAAAGGGTTTTGACGTATTTTGATGTTTCAGAGCCATTGTGCAACTTCGAAGCGATTGCCTCTGTTCGGCCAGATACTCGCTGCGTTATACCAGGATGACATTGTAGACGAAGATGACATACGAAACTGGCATAGGTTGCCAATGGCTAAGGGTGAGGGGATCAAGGCCAAGGGTGATGTCCTCGAAAATCTGAAAAAATGCTGGACCATCGGAGCGCATATGATCAAGCAATTTGATGAACAGGATAGTGAGGAGGATAGCGAGGAGGGTGAGGATGAGGACGTGAAGCGGGAATCAGAAGGTGGGGAGGAGGAGAGCAGTGAAGAAGGCAACGTTCATTCGAAGCGAAAAGGCGACGATGCGAGTCAGGGTGCCGGCAAAGCGGAGGACGAGAGCGAAGAAGAGGCAAGTGAAGAAGAGGATAACAACAAAGCATATCCAGCCCGGCTGCTTCGAGAAACACCTCAAGCTAACCCGGATTCGGTGAAGAAGACCTCTGCAACTAGGCATTACAACAATGTTACTGAAGAGGAAAGTGCAAGCGAAGGAGAGGAGGAAAATGAGCCAGGAAGGCAATGAGCTCCCCAGTTCTACCAGGGTCACAGGAACTCTTCTAATTCCTCGTGAATACAGCATTGGTGTTCTGGAATATAATGGAGACCAAGAAGGCTGTTCAGAATGTGTCGATGCCGTGGATATCGATAAAGCCGAGGACGTAAGCAGACGAACTTGAGAGAAAGACAAATTAGATGCATTATTGTGATTTTCAATGACATTCGGGTATCTATTCTCTAGTGGAACGGAATATGCAAAACGTTCATATCGTCCTAGTACTTGAGGATGATGTACAGTGCTGCAGAGATATGAGTACCAAGCAGAATTCGAAACCGAGCGAGCATACCGTGAATGATTCCGGGACTTGGGGCAAGAATTAGCAATGAGTGCGGCGGAGGATGATGTAAAGCTTACATGTAGCCCAGAATGGTGAGGAGGATGTTTATCAACTAGACAAAGATGAATACAAGACAAGGCATTAGACAGAGTACCGTACGAGATCGACGCCGCAACCACGCTCGAAGAAGACACCTAGGGGGGGAAGAAAGATTGCAATGATGATCTAAAGAAGGAGTCAGAGTTGAAAGGGGGACATAAAGAAGAACAGGGCGACCTTGCAGATATCAGAGGTCGTGAATGCCATGACGGGAGTGAGTGCGTAAGCGGGGCATGCAAGGCTACTTACTTATATGCGAGGATGACATCATGAACTGTGACGGGTGTGACAGAATGGAGTTTGTGGACATCGGATACACCGCGGAGGGCAGTGACCAGCTGCGCCAGCTCGACGTGTATCTCCCGTCAGATGCCGTCCCTGCAGAACCCCGTCCTCTTCTTGTTTTCGTCCACGGCGGCGCTTGGCGTTCGTAAGCACTTTTGTCATCTCCTTTACCTTTCTCCCTTTTTACCAGTCACAGCGAGGACAAGCGCGATCACAAAAACCTGGCGCGCAATCTCGCAGCTGCAACCCTTCTCCCCGTAGCTGTCCCCAACTATCGTCTAACTTCACGCGATCCTTCCGACGTCCACTTTCGCCACCCAGGTCACGCCCAGGATGTCCTCGACGCCCTCCGTTTTCTTACCACCTGGCCAGGTCCATCTGGCGCTGGCTTGCTCTATGATCCGCACTGTTTGTATCTCGTTGGCCACAGCTGCTCTGCTCACATGCTGTCATCTATCTTCCTGGACTCCTCGTCTATCTCACCATCCTTGACCCCACCGCCACATCTTCTTCATGCAGTAAAGGCTATCATCATGTCCGAAGGCATATATGACATAGATCTCCTTCTTTCCTCGTTTCCTACATACCATGCATGGTTCATACGTTCCGCCTTTGGCCAGCACGACTCTTATACGGCCTATTCAACAACAAAGCTTCCACTCCTTGGTACTCACATCAGATGGCTCATCATTCACTCCACGGGAGATACTCTCGTCGACTTACCACAAAGCGAGGCCATGTATCAACATCTCTGCAGTTTATATCGTGATCGTGCTCCTACTCAAGTCCAACGTAACACGGACCATCTTCACGACGAGCATAACGATATCCTGCTTGGCCTTGATTATGTTCACATTATCAAAGACTTCGTTTTCAAGCCCAATTATTAATACTACTTTTTTTCCTGTTATTCAACTCAATTTAATGCTTTGAACACTTCCTCCAAGTAGTGAACCGCCTGCTCGCAATCACCGATCGTGTTGTACAACGGTGCGGGTGCTAAGCGGATCACGTCCGGTTCTCTCTCGTCTCCAATCACACCGTAATTCGATAATCCCGTGAATATTTTCTGCATCAATCCTGTTCCAACAGGTAAGAACAGTAATGAGAGTTGCGCGCCACGCTGTGACGCATCACTTGGCGTGACAATTGTGAATCCTGGTTCCCCGCTGCCTGGTTGTGGATAGAACTGCCTCACTTCATCAGGGGGAACGAAATACTTGGACTTGATTAAAAGACGTTCTAGGGTCCCCGTTAGTAGCAAAGACCTTTCTCTGATTGGCTTCATCATCCCCGCCTCCTTAAATAGTTGGAGAGATCCCAAAAGGGAGGCAAGAGCAAGAATACAGGGGTTCGATTGTTGGAATCCCTGGGCACCAATTATCGGAGAGAATTTCGGCGGCATTTCGAAACGGGTAGTAAGCTCGTGACCCCACCACCCAGCAGACCTATTAATATTGTCGTAAGTGATCATAAGAAACAAGGTTTAACTCGACTACCCACTTTGGAAACTCGATATTGTCCCACTTCTCGTGAATAAATAGACCTGCGATACCTCCCGGGCTCGAGTTAAGGTATTTGTACGTGCACCAAACTGCAAAGTCTATATTCCAATCGTGCAGGGCCAAAGGTACATTTCCGGCTGCATGAGCGAGATCCCATCCGCAGATACATCCCTAAGATTGTAGATCAGATTTTTTCGCAAGCTTCAAGCATCTAAAGCAGGACGTAAAAGGGGGTGTTTCCATGCTCTCATACCTGCTCTTTAGCTTTCCTTGTAATGGATTCCATCGGGAACCACTGACCGGTGTAGTATTGCACTCCACTAAAGAGAACGAGCGCAATAGAGGGTCCTTCCTTTGCTATTATTTCCAGTATATCCTGTTCCCGAAGGGTATATTCGCCTTCTCTGGGCGATACTGCAATAATAGCGGTTGCAGGATCCAGATCATGGGCCTTAACTTGCGATGCAAATGCGTACTGCCGTGGAATTCCAGTGTCAGCGAGTTTCATTCGCGAGGTGAAAGAGGTCCTTAACACCCACTTGATCCGAGGGAAAAGCTTTGGCTTCGCACAAAATCTTGAAACGGTCTGCAGTCGGTTTATAAAAGGAATCCATCATGAGATGCAGATTGTTCGTTAACGTGCCCATGCAGGCGACTTCTTTCTCCTTGGCCCCTATCGCGATTCCGTTTGTGAGCCCCAGATGGCCACGATAGGGTTCCAATGCCTTACCTACGATCTCTGCCATCAGCGGATTGAGTTTGTCGGTAAAATTTACCCATGATCTATCGTGTGGATGGCGAAGATGACCCACGACTCCGCTGTGGAGGTTATTTTGGCGATAGTATATAATAAGGGAGACTCCGTGGACTCACTGGGTGCCCCATACTTTGAGTTCTTCTTGGACAAGGTTGACAGAACGTCGGGACGGAAGTCCAAGAGAGTTTCCACAAAGATAGATAGCATTGCTCTCTGTACTCAAACTCACAAAATAAGCACGGCATAGCGAATTGTCTGCGATGGCTTACCTCCATCGGTCCGAAACTTTGCTTGCACATCTTTATTGACAGGAAAAAAAAAGTCAGAGCTCAAAGGCAAAGTAGGACTGCTAGATTTATCCATCTGTGAAGGCATAGCAGGGGTAGGATAAAAAGGAGCAGCTCTCTAGACTCTTAATGTGCTCACCTTGTGGAGACGATTGGCAGCTATCATGAATCTAACCTTCGAGGATCCGGGATCGGAGATTAGATTCGGCTGCATCCGAATCCCGAACATTTAATCAGAAATTAGCGTGCCGAGGGTGTCGGTTATCTTCAAATGTCCCCGAGAAAGGTTGTCGTAGTTGGCGCTGGTCCCGTAGGATGCCTCGCTGCCATGGCTTTCGCAAAGCAGGGCTGGCAGGTTGAGATATTCGAGGGACGAACTGGTAAGTAGACGGGATATCAGATTGCTGATCGGCTTAGCTCACAGTCTAACTAAGATCTGCGGCTCCCCTCATCCAAGGCAGCCAACCAGCAGCGCTCAATTAATCTGGCCATGTCCCATCGTGGAATAGCTGCCTTGGAAGCCGTCGATCCGGGACTTGTCCAGCGATTTATGGACACTGCTATTCCCATGCGCGGGCGCATGATCCACAACTCAAGGGGTGATCTTGACAGCCAGCTCTATGACAAAGATGGACAGGTGAACCTTGGTCTGCAGTCGCAGTCGATTCTAGGCGTTCTGACCCTGGTTCTTCGGCCTTGTAGTGTATTAATTCGATCGACCGTGCACTGCTCAATGAAGTATTGCTGCAAGAGGCTGTTGCGACAGGAAATATCTCCATTTTCTTTCAACATAAGGTTATAGCCGCAGATTTTGAAGCGAGGCTTATTACCATACGAAAGCTTGATTCCGAAGAAGAATTCTGTGTGAACTTCGATTTATGCATTGGTGCAGATGGGAGCTATTCAGTTATTCGACGGCAAATGATGAAGGTTGTCAGGTGGGCGTGCTTCTCCAACGTCTTGTACCGTTGGGATTTTTCTCATCGATGACCCTGCTCCCCGCTAATTGCACCCGTTAGAATGGATTATCAACAGGAATACATCAAACATGAATATATCGAATTAAAAATGCCGGCAGGCATTGATCCCGACGGAAAGGCGACATTCCTCCTTGATCCAAATCATCTTCACATCTGGCCACGCCATTCTTTCATGTTGATTGCACTGCCCAATAAAGTACGTATATCATGCTCCACTATGGCATAGTCTATTTATTTATTTCTGATGGATTAGGACAAAACGTTTACTTGCACACTTTTTGCTCCCACCTCGGATTTTGATCGTCTCAATGTACCAGAGGACATCCTAGCATGGTTCAAACTTCACTTTCCCGATGCTGTATCTATGATAGGCGAGAAAACCCTTGTGGAGGATTTTGCACGCAATCCACGTAGCCCCTTGATTTGCACAAAGGTAAAGTCAGCTGTCTATCTGGCGCAACCCGATTTGAACATTTTAAAATTTTTTCACAGTCTAAACCTTATCACTTCAAGGACCGTGTCATAATTCTAGGAGATGCTGCCCACTCCATGGTTCCATTCTACGGACAGGGTCTTAATTGTGGTCTTGAAGATGTCAGAATATTAATGACTCTCCTCCTTCAGGAGGGTGTCAAACCGACGCCCCCATCAATTAAGGTTGGATTAACTAATAACGTTGATCAAGGCCTAGCCCGCGCTCTAGACCGGTACTCAGACACCCGGCATGAAGACCTCATCGCCATTTGCGACTTGGCCATGGACAACTAGTGTGTTCCTCGTTTACCTTCTGGGTCTCCTATGAATCTCACCTGCCTTCTAGTGTGGAAATGAGGCACGATGTGACGACTCCGGTCTATCTGTTTAAGAAAACATTGGACAACATTCTTTATTCCTTGAGTTTTAAATCATTTATTTCCCTATCTTCTCTCGGACCATTTTTGTCTCGTGTTCCATACCCGCCACGAGAACCGACTGGTTGGATCCCGTTGTACACTATGATAACTTTCCGTCCCGATATCAACTACGCTATGGCCAAGAGAAGAGCTACGCAACAGGCGAGCATCATAGAATGGTCGGGCTGGGCATTATTGGGGCTATTCGGTGCAGCGGCGTTGAGGATTTTCCGGACTAAGTACACAATAGGCCCTTGATACGAAGCAAAAGGTCGAACCCTATACGTAGTTCGGAGTCATTCCTCGGCCTTCTACACGCATGCTGTAAGACACAGTAATACAATAATGGTCTCAAGACTGCTCGTCACTCTAAGTTTTTCTCATACATGGTAACGTTGAACGGCGGTAAGACTGCTTCGGATGCATGTGCACCCAACTCGACTATCACAAATCGACACGAGGCTCACGCCAGCTGTTGTGTGCATTTCACAAAAAGAATGACAGTATGTATGTAGTATACGTATACAGCACGAGTATGCAAACAACATCCGATAAATGTTCAACATTTGAAATAACAAAAGATGTCGTGAAGAATATGTGTATCAGTCATGAGTTGTCAACATTAGCAGGAAAGCAACCGGACTAAAAGTCTGTGACACCAAGAGGAAACTAGCAGCTTGTATGGAAAACGGCGGGAAAACAAGTACAAAAAATAAGGAGCTCAGCTAACTAGTCCGTCGCCTTCTTAGAGGGCCTACCCCGCTTCTTCTTTGCGCCGGGGTCAGTGGCTTCGCCACTGGCCTCTGCGCCATCTCCAGTCTCAGGTTTGAGATTTTTTGGAGGACGGCCACGTTTCCGCTTTGCAGGAGGAGTGCCAGCCTCATCGTCAGGATTCTTTTCCTGTGAAAGTATGTCAGCAATGCTTCAAGAAGGTGTGGTTGGAGGACACGTCTGTGAGAAACGCAATAAATGAGGAGAAACTGACCTTCCGCGGGCGGCCTCTCTTGCGAGGAGTGACTGCAGTGGAGGTATCCGGAGCCGCAGGAGTCGAACCTGGCCGCTTGTTCTTGCTGCCTTTTGGACGCCCCCTACCACGCTTCGCGGGCGCATCTTTCACGCCGACGTCTATAAATGGTAAGAGTAGAACAGCGAGCACGATCAGTAAAAATCATGGAACAACGCGGCGTGGTTTAGGCCCAATGAAATAATGTTAGAGGAAAGCTACCCACCGCCCTCTGTATCACCGCCAGTTGGCTCATCGAGCTCGTCAAGATTCTGTTTGTCATCGCCCTCGTCCTGGGGGTCGCGCGGGGAGGAAGACATGAGATAGGGTGCACACGATGGTAGGGTGTGCGGGAGGTAGAAGGAAAGGTTAGGAGAGCGCGAGCACTGGGATAGGTGCTGGTTGGAGAGAGAGCGCTCAAGTGGGGAAAAAGGCAGGCAGGACTCGGCTTTAATGAAGAAATTGAGGACCGAATATAGAAGAATTCGAAAATGAATTGTTGGATAGTGAGCCAATCGCAAAGTATTACTATTATCGTTCAGCAATCTTCCTGTTGGACGGAAATTACCCCTGATTTTGGGGGGTGGTCCTCACGTAATGAGAATAAAGATGTGTGGTAAAACTACAGGAATCCAGATTTGGAGGAGAGGACTCACGTCGTGAGGAAAGCACATGGATATTCCAACGACAGACCCCTTTTCCAGGAATTAATATTCCCGCCGCCGATCCGGCCTCACTCACCGCACCGACGTTCCTCTTTAGGAAACTCGGGCCCAGCCGCGGAGTTGCGCCAAATGTCAACGTGTAATTCCACACTTTGAGCTTAACCCTCCACCATCATGCGCATCCTCGTCTTCGCCGCCGCCCTCGCCGCCCCCATCCGCGCCCGCTTTCTCCATTCCCTCCCCGATGACGCCCATGCCTTCCCCAAGTACCGTGTTGCCTTTCTCAATCGTCTGCCTCTCCACTCCGACACTGCTCACCGATGGCTCGCCCATGGTCTGCGTGGTGGCGAGCTCGAGTTCCTCGATCAGCCCTGGACAGACCGTCTAGACAGCCTCGATCCAGCACCCCAAGTGCCACCCTCCAATTGCCCCGGCGTCCCAATCTGACGTCCGTTTCTAGCCTTCTGTTAATTATACCCTCGAACAAATGAAAATGGGCTCCAAGGACTCGTATCTGTGTCTAATACCCAAAGTAGACGCGACCGTCCGACCTGCATCGAACGACGATCCATCTGACTTTGAATTCGTTCCTTCACGGAGTTGGTCCCTCCTTCAGCCCTTGACTGGCACTTGCCTTTACGTGCGTCTATGATTTCCTTTCGAAACCCAAGCCCGTCCTCATCTTTACGTCCGAAGCATCGGCAAGGCTGGTGGACCTATTCCTACTGCCACAATCAAGAAATTAGACAATTCAAGGAAGCCACAAACTCTGCAGGTAATTCTTTCTTCTCTCCTTCTTTTACCTTGGCGGGTGCCTTCCCTGGCTCTCGTCCTTCCGTATCTAGTCGTACCTCGGCTCGATCATCACATCTCGCCGCGTCCTCGTTACACACAAAGGCTGGTTTTGATTAATTTGACTTATCGATTTCAGGAGGGCATAGATCACCGCAAGAAGACCCTGATGTAAGACATTCAATTTAAATTATAATCCGACTTCTATACAAGGCGTCTTTACAGTGGGAATCGTTCACATTAGGCAAAGCACCCCAGCCGGGAGCCGACCTCACTGTTACAGAGCAAAATGCCCAGAACAACTTAGAGCTTGCACAGAGCACTGGGTCTCGGTATCTTGTGCAACGGTGGAGCGATGGGACGCTCTGTGACAAAACGCATAAACCTCGTGAAGTTGAAGTTCAGGTAGGATCATCTGACCGGCTTTTTTTTCCCTGCGAGCCGATTTGCCTCTAACTAAGCCATTTGACCCTAGTTTCACTGCTCGATGACAATGACGGATACCATCCTTTTCGTAAAGGAAGCCAAGACGTGCTCCTACGTGCTCGTGGTCAACACGCCGCGGCTCTGTGGCGAGCCCGGCTTCAAGTCCCATCGGGACACGAGTGAGGAGCACCAGATCCGCTGCCGCGAGATTGTCGATCCGCAAGAGCCCAGCAGTGCCACAGATGCATTTGATGATGTCCCTGACCTGCTCGACTATCCGGTCAAGGTCCCGCGGCGCAAACCCGTCTTACCCGCCGCGCCTGCAAAGGAAACGCCCAAGGTCGCTGTGGACGGCGCCGAGGTCAGCGACAAGGTGTATAGTGAAGTAGTACGCAAGGCTCTCGAAGCGCTGACGGGAAGCAAGGATGGCAAGGTGGCGCTGCAAGCAATCACGGCGGATCAGAACGGGGTTGTGTTCGAGCTCGTGGAAGAAATCGATATGTCGGAAGACCAAATAATGGCGATGGAGAAGCTCGAGGCTTTGCGGGCAGCAGGCCGCGACAGCAAGACTACACCTTTTACAGAAAAGAAGAGAGACAAAGCGCCAGAAAAGGAAAGGGGTCAGGCTCCAACAAAGAATAATAAAAAACCATTAAAACGATGGCCCATGCATGAGGAGTTGTGAATTGTCATATATCAGCTTGTTTTGGTATATTCTAGGATTTGTAACAACTAAATGTGTGTATGTATCAAGATTCCGGTGCGCACGACCTAATTACATGATATTTTGTCAAAGGGGGAAAACAAAAAGGGAATCAAGGAGTTTTCCGAGAATGCTTTGGAAGAATTGCGAAACAAAAGCTTCCCGCCACAGATTTAGGACTTCTGGATCAAGCAAATTATACGTGGCCGAAGTAAAACTCAGATCCATCAGATAAGAGTTCATTTATCTCGGTACTCCAAGCGTTTTAGACTCATGTCACAGAACTTCCTCGATAGAGCTGGAATCTCTGATCTGATGAAGGGGTGGGGGGTCGGTCCTGGTTCATGTCATGGACTGAAATAGCCGAGTTGTGGGCACGAACAGAATATTCTTCGACACTTGGTGGGGTCGACCGATTTTTTTTTTTTTCTCTTAGGGTCAATGTTTTGCTTGAGCGAGCAGTATTCGCGCCGCCACCGCCCGTTTCTGGGCACCCGATGTACCTTGAATCCGCAGCACCACTCCCTGTCGCTCTCGACACCCCGATATTTGCCCGAAAAAAAGTATATACCGCTTGAATTCACATAGATTATTCTCACAAAAAGTTCTCTGGGATACATCCTTGTTTTCTTCCGCCGCGGTGGGTGGCACGTGCCCGACATAAAACGCCCGTGGCATTATTGATCAGAATGAGACGAAAGCGACGCAAAATTAGTACACATTTCTATTCTATATAGAACGGACAGGTACACCAACAATGTACAGGGGACGTGGTAATCGGGGGAAAACAAAGCGGAGATAGTGGGAAATTGAATAATTGTAGGGTAGTGCTTGTGGTGGGTGATGATGGTGGTGGCAGATATGCAGCAATTGTATTAAATGATCCGATGAGTCCATTTATAAAGGAATGGGGGGAGCGACATACCTGTAATATGATGTGCGAAAAGGAAGAAGACATGAGAGCATGAAGAACGGCAATTGTAAAAAGGAAGAAAGACATGGACAATAAATCACACGTACGGTTTAGCAGGCGGGAATGAATCAAAGAAAAGGTTGACGAAAGCAATAGATATATAAAAATGAAGTTTGTAAGAAGACAGATATAATGGGAATTGGCAGTGTCGAAAACCCAAGGAGGGCCTAGAAGAATCGCCGCTTTCCCGTCTTCTTCTCGTCATCTGCAACCTTGATATGGACATGGTTATGTTCCCCATTTGGTCGCGAGCACGGAGCGATGCTCTTAAGCCACTCATCACCGTCATCCTCCAAGTCGCAGTCATCATGGTCCACACAATGACTGCCATTGCTATCTGACCTGCTCTTTGACCCATCACGCTGGTGATGTACAGACGTATCACACCCACATAGCAATCCACTAGCCTTGCCCTTGCCCTTGAGTAGATCCGTTAGCGTACAACGTGAAGTCGGCTCGAGGTGGAGCATGCGTCGAAGCGCGGAGCGTGTTTCGCGCGGCAGGAGGCGGAATATCGACTCTGCGCCTCCACCATGATAGGTAGTCACACTGTCTGTACGCTGTCGAGTCTTGGAAGGAGCAGCAGGAGCAGCCGGTGTTGATTCGGCGACGCGGGGGAGCGGGGTATCATCCTTGTCTTGATTAACTACTGCTGTGAATGTCGAGGGGCGGGTGCGGTGAGTACCGGGTGTACGTGGAGGTAAAAGGCGAGTGTTCGAGGAAGGACTTGGGAGGGATTCTGTGGACTGGCCTGGGCATGCGAACTAAAGGACTGAGGGGTCCATCTCGCGCGGACTCTCCGACCGAATAAGATTGCTATTGCCGATCAAAGGCAGTGCAGCCAAGCTGTGTGAATGGTGTTTGGCAACATAGCGGTCATTGGCAGATACACCGGTAGGTGTTGTTAGGTGAGAACTGAATGTGGCGGATTGATGGTGGTTGTCACTTGTCAAGCGGGATAGCGGATCGGTGATGGCTGTTGAATCGGAGGATGCAGAAGTAAGGATGGAAGCGCTTTCTGAGGAATTGGTGGTACTGGCGCCTGAAGAAGAACCTGCTTCTTGTTCAGGCTGTGAAGTCCCGGTGCTAGCGGCGCGTTCGCGCATTGGAGGGGGTTTGTGGAGAGATGACAAGGAGGATGGAAGAGTGATTCCCCGTTGAGGCTGTTGACTTGGCGTGGTGGATTCCGGATTTGGAAGTATGACCTTGGCCTGCTTGGGTTCGGGCTTAAGTGACAGGTCTGGGTGAGCATGCACGAAAGCTCTGAAACTTGGGTCCGACTTGGGGTCGGGAATCTTCCACGGGAAGCGCCTGAGGACCATGCACATGAATATGATGGCCACGCTCCAGACGTCGGTCTTTCTGGGGTCATAAGAGTCGTTGCTGAGGACCTCTGGACCAAGGTACGGGTCGCTGCCAACGATGCCGGTTGCTGGGGTGTGGGCCTTGCCTGGATAGTGGAAGACGGTGGCAGTGCCGAAATCAATGAGTTTGACGACGTTGTCGTGGGTCATGACACAGTTGTCGAGTTTGAGATCGCGGTGTGCCAGGCCCATTTCGTGGAGGTACTCGACGCCGTCACAGATTTGACGGAAGACACAGTAGATTTCGGGGCGGCACATTTTTCCAGACATGACGACGCTGAAGAGGTCAAAGGGGGCATATTCCATGACCTGGGAGGTAAAAATCCGATGAGGACGGAGAACGGCGCAGAGAGCAGAAAACAAGAACCTCGTAGTAGAGCCCATGGTCGGTGAGGATGTCGAGGGTCTCGATGATGTTGGGGTGCTTGAGTGTGGAGCCGACGCAGAACTCGGCGGTGACCTTTTTCTGGTATTCCTTGGGGGACTCGCCGGTGCGTTTGGGCCTGAACTCCTTGACGGCGTAGAGGACAGGGCCGTTCTTGGTGGCGCTCTTGACGAGGCGGACGGTGCCGCCAGCGCCGCTGCCCAGGACACGGCCGGGCTTGCCGTACTTTTTGGAGAGAGGGGGGGTGGTGGGGGAGGGCGCAGGGGACGGGGGGGTGACGGGGCGGCTGTGGGGGTCGGGGCGAGGGCGGCCGGGGCGGGGGTGGTCGTGGGGGAGGTGGTGGATGAGGAAGCGCTTGAGGTCGTGGAGAGGCCCGTGCATGGAGGAGGAGGAAAGAAAGCAAAGTATCAGACGGCGGACGGGCGCATTGAATTGAGACTTGCTCTAATCTATGACAAACACCAGCTCCGTCATCCACCCCGATCGCAGTCGGCCTCTCCCGGTCCGACCCCGGCCGCATCACTCGCCTTCGTCTCCTTCCCGCTTCCGCTTCATCTCCCGCGACACTCTGTGCTGTGCCGCGTCGTGCTTGCCCAGCTCCGGGCACACCTTTGACACCGGGCTCTTGCTGATTTCTGCCGCCCGTCGTCAGCGCGCTCACCCACACACCATCTCGCTTACCTTGCTTCAGATCATACCTGCAACCACAGCCATTAGTCTGGCCGTCCATTTAACCTAATCACAAACTCACATGACTTCGTCGTCATCGTTTGTCAGGAATGTTATCGCCGTTCCTAGCTTCCCAGCCCGTCCAGTTCGTCCTGTGCACCGTTCAGCCACATGCCCATATCCGCGTCTCTGCCGACTTACCAATCCGGTGCACGTATGCTTCAATTGTGCTTGCCATCTGAAAGTTTATTCCCAGTGATACATCCTGCACGTCAATACCCCGGCCCGCCAGATCAGTTGCCACCAATACATCGCTTTCTCCACTTCGCAGCGACTGCAGTGCTGCCTCTCGGCCCTCTTGGTTCTTACCTGAATGCAGAGTTGCCGCGTTCCACTACCATGCATCGTCAGCCAAGCCTTCCAAACGCACGTTTGGCACCTACCCCTGCACGTGAAAGATCCTTGGCAACCATGTCTGCCGTCTTTTTCTGATTCACAAACACAATGATGGGCGAAGCATACTGTCCACTGTTGAGAATCTCCAGCAGCCTGAGTCTGTCCACAAATGTCTGAATCCACTCCAAAAAAAAACAAAAATAAAAAACCAACTTTTTCTTCTCGTCTCCTATCACAAACTCGACCCGCTGTTCCACCGTGTCCACTGCCCTGCCGGCCTCGCCGATCGTGATAACCGCCGGCTTCTTGAGGTATTTGCGTGCCAGCCGTTCAACCGCGGCCGGCATCGTCGCCGAGAACAGTGTCGTCACTCTCGTTCGCCCCTTTTTCACCAGTGTTTCTCCGTCTATGTCCATCTGCTCACCCATGTCCTCGCCTTGCATGGTCTCGCTTGGCAGCGCATCAAGAATAAATGTCAGATCCGCCTCAAAGCCAAGATGTACCATCCTGTCAGCTTCATCCATCACCACATAACGGCATTGAGACAGCACAAGCACATGCCGCTCAATAACGTCCCGAAGCCGGCCCGGTGTCGCGATAATAATTTCGGCTCCTTCACGCAAATTGAATTGTTGTTCTTCCACTGCTCGCTGTGCAATACACGTCAGAAGCTTTTTGATTGTCATCCCGCTTCTACTTACCCCACCAACAATCGAAACGCATTTGAATCCAAGCGGCGTCGCAAACTTGCGCGCTTCGCTCTCAATCTGCTGCGCCAACTCGCGCGTGGGTGCCAAAATCAGTGCAAACGGGCCGAGATGCCGGTTGTCCTCCGTGAAAGGCGGCAGACCAGAGATAAAAGCCAGCATTGGGATGACAAATGCTGCCGTCTTGCCGGACCCTGGCATCGACTCAGCGTCGTAAAAATCGTAATCTTTGAAACTCAAACGGACCTGTTTCCGCGATGCCAATGATATCGCGGTTTTGTAAGCCGATTGGGATCGCCTGCCGTTGAATAGGCGACGGCTCCTTGTATCCAATTTTTTCAATACATTCCAGAATCGTGGGAGGAATTCCTGACTCGTTCCAAGAACGAAGGGGATGTGGGATCGAGCCGCCTGAGAGAGAAAAATCAGGTACAAGCCCCGACAAGTCAAGAAAACGCACCTCGCGCAGAGATACTAAAATCCTCTCTGAAGATCCTCCAGTCTCTGTCCTTCATCTCCTCAAGCTTCTTCTCCGTCCAATGCCTCTCATCCAACCCCGACTTGGCCGCCATCCGCCTCTCTAAAGCATCCGCAAGCTCCATACCGCCCGCAGCAGCTTTCCGCGCTCCTCCTCCACCACCATCATCCATCCCCGCAATCCTCCCCCGCCCAAACATCACCTGAGCACCCTGCCTCGCACCCCCAATAACCCCAGGCGCATCCTCAGTAAATGTATCGTCCTGCGCGTCCCAGTCAAACACAAACTTGCGGTCGTTCATCTTGCGGATCTTTCGTTTCTTCTTGTCCACGCCGAGATAGCGCGATCGGATCGCAGAGAGGTCCCCGTCCGTCATGGGAGGTACGTATGATCCCGTCTGGTCTGGTAGAGCCGTAGGAGTCTGGGACGAGGGTGGTGCAGGCACGGTTGCGTTGTTGTTGCTTTTGCCACGGCTGGCACGAGGGCCGGTGGGCACGTTTTGGTAGCCTTCTCTGGAGGCACGACGGTCGTCTTGAGCACTGGGAGGCGGGGGCGGGGGCATGTTGCCCCGCCGGTTGTCGCGCCGTCCATGTCGATCGCTTCGGCTGTCACGGTCGCGGTCGCGGTCCCGTTCGGTGTATGCGTATCTATCATCGTCTATGAAAAATAATAAAAGAGCTTTGTGCCTGGATTGAGAGGACGACGACGATGGGCGATGACTTACAGCGGCTACTCCCGCTTGCACGTTCCTTTTGCCTAAACTCTTCAGCTTCCCGTTCGAGAGCCTCTCGGTCTCTACGAGCACTCTCATCTTTTTGTCTCTGCTCTTGGATTTCCTTGGCACGAGCGGCGATCGCAATCTTGGCCCGCTCTTCTTTGGAGAGGAATTTCGGCTGCCCAGATGTTTCAGTCAGGGCTTGGAGAAGGAGAAAGAAGAAAATATATATGTACGTACCTTGGCAGCAGCCTCTTTTTCCGCTTTTTGTTTCTGAAGAAGGGACTCTATGGAGAGCGGCTCGGAGCGGTTGGACATGACAGAGTTGCAAGAAGGAAGGCGGGGGACGGGGCACCCGTGATGAATGATGCGTGCACGTGCCGCCGCGAGACTCAGTCAGAACTTGCACCCTCCCTCGACTATAAAATGTCCAGTATGGACGGCGCCGCGCCGTCGCCGCGCCCCGAAACGCCCGAACCTGCGTCGAAACAAGGCAGGCGAAACACGGGTGTTCAGCTGCTCGATGACGAGGGCGCCATCTCTGACCAGGTGTGTGTGCGTATGTACTCCGGACCGCACGTTTGAAATGAATGAACGAGTCATGATTTTTTGCATCACGTCAAGCTCGAGGCATGCCTTATGCATATATTTTCGAAATACTGTGTGCCGCCCCCGGTGCGTACGGGTGGGGAGGGACACGGGGGGATGCTGCTTGAGCCGCCACCTGGTGCGTGCTTGACGCGCGAGGGCCTCGATGCGTGGGCACGGGACACGAACGGCGCGCCGTTTACACAGGAGACAAAGGACGAGCTCGTCGAGTTTCTTGATGTCACGGATGATGGGGGACTCACGTACGTGCCCCTCGAGGAGTAGACTTGGGGTTGTGATTCTGATCGCGTTCAAAGGTTCAAGGGATTTCTGCAAATATATCAACTACAGACGGAAAATGACGAGGAAGAGACATGGCGGGACCTGGTGAGTGACTCTAAGGGTTTCCCCCCCCCTTTGACAAGATTAATAAATTTGGGCACAGTCAAATCATGGCTTTGATCGAATGTTGAAACTCGTAGCTACGAGGAGGGAGGGTGTTTAAGATACTTATTTACATAGAACTATCATTATTACGTTCTGGGCAAGGTGAATTTCCAAATCTCGATGCCCTCCCAGTCCTCCTTGGGCCAATTCATTCCGGCCTTGTGCATGGCCTTGACGAGCTTGCGATGGGGTATTCGGTGGACATGGAAACCCCATGTATGGTGTGCGTCTGAGAGGAAGCGATCGACGAGGACGGGGTCACGGCGCTCAAGGCACAGGTATATGGGAGGTGAGCGTACGGAGGAGAGGCAGAGAGCGTGGAGTGTGCGGAGAAGAGGCTGCACGAGGGACGGATTGTAGACGGTGTCAGCTGTGCAGATGAGGTCAAAGGGAGGCTGGAGAAGGTTCTGGTTCGTAGATGATGGTGGCAGCAACGAGGCTGCAGATGGAGAAGCGATGACAGAGGGATGTTCCCAGGTCCAGGCGTCTGGAGGGACAGTCCAGTCTAGTTCACGGACTTGAATTGAGCCGCAGTGTGGAGGGTTGCTGTGGATGTTTGGAGAGAGAACAGTAGATATGACATGGGGGATGTCGGTGGCGAGCACATGCCAGCCCAGAGAGCTCATTGTGAGGCTTGAAACGATGAGATGAGCACATGCAGAGTGGCACAGACGAGCAAGGCGCACGCAGTGAGGCCAATGCCGCTTCCAAGTTCGAGAAGAACGCCAGGAGAGGCATTCAGACTGCCGAGATAGGCTGAGAGACACTGAGCGCCGAGCCAGAGGGCGGTGCCGTTGGAGATGCCGGCGTCGGACTGAGCGAGGCAGAAGGAGCCATGAACAAGCAGGGGTCGATGTTTGGTGTGATGTGCTGGGAGCATCAGGAAAAAGTCGGCTAAAGGACATGGCCACACAAAGCCCAGCACCAGATCTCCCCGTTCTCTTACACCCATTCCGTATCTCTGTACATCGCTGCAGGGCACATCGACACCACCCACTACACTCCTAAATTCCCTTTATCGAACCCGAATTCCTGTTTGCTGCCAAGCTCGACGTGCCGGGTCCGGCTCGGCCTGGCTTTGGCCCGGCTCCAAGAATTCTGGCGCCGAGCTTTACGGCTCAGGCCCGGCCTTGTATTTTCGTAGAAACATTTTTTTGTTAATATGGATGTCGAAACAGTTATATATGTGTAGAAAACATGCGTACTTGCACTGCTAGCCTATTCTCCCATAATGGTAGCAAGAGAACCAAAATCACAGGTGTCAGAACATGTTTCCGGACGTTCATTACGCGGTCTTTGAATGTGATCAGCAGCTTGATTCTGATAGTCGACAACCATTGGTGAGCATAGATTTTTCTCTACTTTGTCCAAGCATGACACTTCAGAAGTCGCGGCCCAGGCCTGCGATTTAGGCTTCGCATATTTGCAAGACGAGCTCTAGCTCCCAAGCCGCCATTCGGGCTCGGCTTGGCTCGGTCTCACTGCCTGCTCATCTTCCCGCACGTGCTCGGCATCCCGTTCCTCACCCTGAATACGCTATTAGTCTGGTATAATTACGTACAGTCATTCTACAGTATATAAGGAGTTCACCTTTTGTGTCTCTATGTTTCAGTTCCCCAATCTAGGACTTTACAACTGTTCTTTTAGCAAAACTCTTAAGTTTCCGAACTACGTTACTTGATAACGCCACTGTCACAAAGGGACACGTCACCAACATGAGAAAGGCCTTTTCATCTCTGCCCTCCTGTCGCCCAAGCTTAATTTCTTCCTTGTTGAAGTTTTTCACGATGAGCAAAAAACCTAACTTTGACGAACTTCCCGAACTTAGGCTTTTGTTCTTGGATCCAGAGGACTTAGCTCAAAAATCCCAAGCCGTGGACACGGCACATTTCATCGAGTTGCTTATGAGTATCTATAAAGATTGTATCAGCGCGTGGAGGACCGGGACCATTGTTTCTGCTCGTGGTTTCAAAAAGAAAGACGTATGGACCCACGAGGGCGTGGTACTCACTGTTCAGAAGGGCAACAGCTATTTCTATATAATTCTGGAACGAGACTGGAGTGACTTCTTGGCTCAAAATCGTGCTTCTTCCTCAACGGACGTGCCAACAGACAATCCAGACGACTCACCAGGCTCTTCTCAACCCACGCCTGCCAATGATACCACCCCCCCGGAGGATCACAAATCGAGCAAAAGCAACCGTGGAGTCTCGAGCTTTAAAAATGTACTGGCCCTCGACCGTGTCACATTCTTGGACGAACTGTCAAACACACAATGGTCCTACACTTTTTCTCTGAGCTTTCCCAATGGCCTGCCGTTGATTGTTGGGGCACTCGTTGCCAATGTG